>CANUEX010016795.1:0-34197 GCA_948099535.1 Jatropha multifida
AATGGTTATTCAATAAATTTTCGGGCAAACCAAAATGATTTTCGATCCCCATAATATTACGTGGCGTAATATTATTGGCTAATAATTTACAATTTAAATTTAAATGGGAATGTTTCGAAATAAAAATTTCAGGGTATTACATATATATATATATATATATATTAAGCACATAATCATAGTTGTTTTCTTATAGTTTATTATATTCACATAGAATATTTTATTATCGTGGCATCAAAAAAATTTATATCATCTAATTAAAATTAAAATCATAGTATATTTAGTATAATCACTCATAATTCACTAATATGCACAAATTCCAAGACTATGACACAATTCCCCAGGCATTAATATTAAACATGATATATCACCAGCTAATTAATCCATAATTCAATTATTTCTAATATTCTCCTAACTTGGACTTAAGTGGATCAATTAATTATTTAATTGATCTAATAGGATTTTTAAATTTAATATTCCTTTAACTTCAAAAATTAATTTAATTATCTACTTCATTGATGTAGTAGCCATAAAATTCTATTATTTTTATTATTCCTATTATTTACTAATTAAGTACCTAATTAATCTAGATATCACCAATTAACTATCTAATCACTTAATTAAATTACTACTAACCAATTAATTTATTACTACTACTTAATTATCACTAATCCTACTTAATCAATCATCTTAATTAAGGACAAATTACAATTTAGTCCTTAAGGTCCTTATTAATTATAAATGGATCCCACTTGGAATAAATAGACTAATGGTATATTAATTTATACATAGTCCACAATTTAATCCCTTTTAAGGGTCCAATTTATAATTATAGTCCTTAATCAAGTCCCAAATTGTTCTTTAGTCCATAATTAATGCAAATTGCATTTGGATCCTTAGAAAATGTCTTAGTAGTCCTTAAAATTTCCTTTGTCCAAAGTCTCCACAAGCATAGAAAATTTCTCCTTGGTCCTTGGAACATGTCCATATAAATCCATGAGTCATGAAAATATTATTTGGTACCCAAAATAAATTATTTCTCCAATAATTTTACATAACAAGTCTGATAATTTACTAAGATTATCTTTTTTATTATCTTTAACCTCACACTATAATATTTACATATCACACACATAAAATAGTTTTTAAACATAATACAAAAATAATACCATAAATTTAGCTAACCTTAAAAAAAATATTAACAATATTTAAATTTCACAAAAGCCCATATTTAGCATCTACAATATTCATACATGTAGATTTAAACATAAAATCACTAAAAACTACTATAGATATTTTTTTTAAAAAATATTATTAAATTTGATCAATACGAAAAGCATAAATTAAAATTTCATAAAAATTACATCTAGCATAAATGAGACATATTAAACATAGATAAACTCATTTAAAGCATAAAAATCAAGTCTTGAAGCACAAAAATATAGAATCACATCAAGTAATTCCTAAAGATATCGAAAGATGAGAAATAGCACAAACCTCCAAAATGCTAGTCTCCAAACACCTCTTTTCTCTTATTCTTGGAGGTAGAACCTTCTAATCTAAATAAATACTTAGACTTAATGAAAATGAAAATCTAAATGCATGAACAACATAAATAAATGTATGAGAACTTATTTCCAGTCTTAATTTGAAAAATCACTAAGATTTGAGATGAGAGAGAAAGACGTAGAATAGATTTTAGTGAGAGAAAGTTTATCATATGGTGAAAATCCAAAATTTTGATGCAAGAATTCACTTCCTTAACTTAGGTATTTAAATATTTTTGCTTGAACTTGTTCAAAAATGGTGGCTTTTATGGTATAGTGATGAAAAATGGAGAAGAGAGGGAGAGAGTTTGGTTTGGGTGGCTAGGGTTTTGATGAAGAAGAAGATGGGTTGTTGCATGTTTGATTATTTAGGTTTTAGATGAATTTTAGGCACTTTGATAATTTTTCCAAACGAACGGTGGAGATTAGAACTTAAAAACTCATACAAGGGCTCATATTAATTCATTCATGGCAATTTGGTAATTTGCCATTGTGTAGAGACAAGATTGACTTGGTCAAAAGTCTTATAGATAGAAGGCTAGGATTTGTTTTAGGTTTCTCTCATCCTAAGGCTAGAATTAGACACTACTCTAAGTCTAACTACAGATAATAAAAACTTTATAAATACACATATCATGCCATAAAGTAATTTTCTATATAATTAAAATCACTAAAATAATTTATGGCACCATAAATCAACTATATAAGCATAAATCATATCATTAATAAATTAAATCTCTACACATGTGAAATTACTAAACTAACCGTATGACATCATTCACCAAAATCATAATAATTTGTAATTAGGCTCTAAAATTATTTAATGCATGCTAATGACATGTTTAGAAAATATGGATGTGACAACGATGAGTAGGCGACATGTTTGATGTTAGCTAACATGAGTTCTGAACTTCAAAAGCAGCATAAGAATATGGATTCTTACACCATCATCTTGCATCTCAGAGAGCTGTTTGACTTTGAAGGTAGGTCTAAGAGGTATGAGACCTCTAAGGAATTGTTCCCCTGTAAGATGGCAGAAGTCTCTTTAGTTCGGGTCCACGATTTGAAAATGATTGGCTATATTGAAAAATATGGCCAATTGGGCATTGCCATGGACCATGAGCTGAGTATCGACTTAGTCTTACAATCCTTGCCACTCAGCTATTCACATTTTATTTTGAATTTTAATATGAATAAGCTAGATGCTTCCTTACCTATGTTCCTTGGTATGCTTACCACTGCTGAAGGAGCCCTTAAGAAGGATACTGCTCCTATACTTCTAGTTCAGTCTTCTAAGGCTAAGAAAAAGCCTAAGAAGAAGCAGAATAAGAAGAAGGCATTGAAGACCAATGGAGGTGTAACTAAAGAAAAGGGAACTTGCCACCACTGTGGCAAAGATGGCCATTGGAGGAGGAAATGTAGGGATTATCTCGCGATTGTGAAAGCAAAGAAGCCTGCAGAAGCTTTTGCTTCAGGTATGTTTATGGTTGAAGTTAATCCTTCTATTTTTAGTTCTTAGGTATTGGATACCTAATATGATTGTCATATTAATAACTTGCAGTAATTAAAGAAAAATAAAAAATTGAGGAAAGATGGACCTACGTGTAGCCTATGGAGCAAAGGTTGCTGCATTAGTTGTAGAAACATATTTGGTTTTAGTATTAAAATTAAATAATTGTTATTTTATTTTAGTACTTAGTAGAAAAATTGTTTTCAGTTTCATAGTAGATTTTGAATATTGGATTCAAATTTGTATTGAGAACAACGGTTGTTCTTTTATAATAATAATAATTTTATGAAACTGAAATTAATATAGATGATTTCTATAATATTTCTATTGATTCCTCATCAACATAAACAACAAGAAATCTAAAATAGATAATATTATCATATCTTCGGTATTGTAGACTTGGTCACATTAATGAAACAAGAATCACTAAGTTGTGTAAAGAAGGTTACTTTGAACCTTTTTGATTATGAATCATATGAAACTTGTGAATCCTTTTTAATGGGTAAAATGACTAAAACACCATTTACTTGAAAAGGTGAAAGGTTAAAAGATTATTGGACCTAATACATGTAGATGTATGTGGACCAATTACTACCCAGACGATAATTAAATATGAATGTTTCATTATACTAGATATGGTTGTATATAATGAAACATAAATCTGAATTTTGAAAAGTTCAAAGAATTCAGAAATGATGTTGAGAAACTAGCTAAAGTATTAAAACGCTTTGATCGGATCAAGGTGAAAAATACTTAAGTTTTTCAAGATTATCTATTATAAAATATGAATCGTACATTATTAGATATAGTATGATCCATGATTAGTCTTGCAGAATTATCTTCATCTCTTTTAGGGATGAAATTTAATAATGCGATATACCTTCTAAATAGAGTTCCACCCGAATTTGTTGAATAGATTCCATATAAGATATGGATCAACATGCTTATGTGAAGAGTTTGGGATTTGATAAAGCTATGAGCTAAATCAAATAAATATAAGTTTGTGGGATATCCAAAAGAAGTTATTGTATTTTCTTTTACCATCCTGTTGAGAGAAAATGTTCATCTCAAAACATGCTACCTTTTAGAAAAGATTTTTATCTTTAAAGGAAGTAGTGGGAGCTAGGTAGAACTTGAAAGGTTCAAGAACTTCAAACTTACATTAAAAATGGAACTAGAACAGAAGATTGTTACATCAGATGAATAGTCAAAATACATTAGTTAAAGAACTATGACGTAAATCTGTTAGGATGAGTTGTACTCTGACAAAGGTTGGACCTTCTTGTGGAGATTCAAACTTGATATAAAGGAGAAATCTTTGACATTTTACTTGCAATTTCAGCATATTGTGATTATAGCAATTGTCATGTTGATGACAAAATTGCATTCTTATTTAGCAAATATAATGATTTTTGAATCAAAATATTTCTTAATAGAGTATGCAAACTGCAAAAGTCTATTGGTAGACTTAAGCAAGCCTTTATGGAATAAGAATATCCGTTTTACTGAAATAATAAAAATAGTTTGATTACATTAAAAATGTGGATGATCTTAGTGTGTATAAGAAGGTCAGTGGGAGCGGAATGATATTTCTTATTTTGTTTGTTGATAAATAGAGAATTGCATTCTACTACTATATAAGTTTGGTCATCAAAGAATTTCTCTATTAGAGAAGTGACCTATATACATGGTATTAAAATCTATATGGATAGATTTGATAGGCCATTGGGATTATCTAAATTCACATATGTTGATAAAGTGCTAAAACAGTTTATCATGGAGGAATCCAATAAAGGATATATGCCTGTATATCAATTTATTCCAGATGAAAGTCAATGGCTACTGTTAAAACTATCCTTAAGTATTTAAAATTAAATAGGGATACTTTTCAGCTATGGAGAAACTAATGAATTGAGAGTTCATGAATACATTGATGACATAGGATAAAACACATGGATAATTGGCTTTAGTGCAAGTGGGAGATTATTAGTTATATGCCCTATAGCCAATTTGATTGGTTATATTTTAGGATATAATATTTCATGTAATAAATATTTGATTATTAATAAAAGGCATTTATTTATATTTTATATTCTATTGATTGAATCTTGGTAAAAGATAAAGTCCATGAGGCAATATTGCTTTGCAAAATAAATTATAATGTGGTTATAATTATGAGTTTTATATTTGTATTAAAGCAATGTCTCTAAATATTCCTCGTCAATGTTCACCTCATTATTGGACGATGATTAGAGTTGTTGAGACTAGTACATATTATGTTCTTTCCTTAGGGAAGAAACTTTCTCATAAGCTGAGATATATGTGATATTTAGAACTAATATGTAGGTGCTTGCTGTTTAAACAAGTCCACTGAATTGACCGGCCTGAGAATTCCATATGGAGAGTTACCTGTGTTTATGGAATACTCAAGTGATGGTTATATAGGGATGACTATGTTTTGATTCTTTGTTCACATTATTCATTATATGAATAATAAGCAACGATTAATTGGACATAGTAAGAACTGTATGGAGATACTTGTGTAATTAAGAGAGGATACATCACCCTAGGTAAATTAGGGAAAATGTTCTGATTATTCTCTACTAGTATTGATTAAGAAATCCTTGCGCAAGGTGGAATGAAATTAGCAAATGAGATTTGGAATTTCATTTAACTGATTAATGGCTAAGATTAAGAGAACTAACATGATTTAGTAAAGTAGACACACTCCATGCCTAATTAATAAATCAGAACATTAACGATGAAGGGATATTAATTACACTGAGAAATCATGCACTGAAAGCTTAAGTCAAACCACTTTGAATTTCCAGATATTTGGGCAGTCTTGACATGTTGTTAGACAATGTACTTGACCTTTAAATATTAATTAGTTAATATTTGTTGCCAACATATTTGGAACCTAGAAGGTCACACACATAAGAATGGATATGAGAAAGTGAAAACGAGAAATCAAATCAAGTATGACTTGATTACAAATAAGTTTTGTGGAGTTAAGGATAAAATTGTAATTTATATTTGATTACAATTTTACCTAGATTATTAAGTATTGACTTAATTCATTTATGTCTAAAATTTATTAAGATAAATTTTAGATTAAACAACCCTAATATTTTAATTATGATTTATTTATTTAAATAGTTAAATAAATAAATATAATTGATTAAATTGAAAATCCTAATAATATATGTATTATGATTTATTTATTTAAATTGTTTAAATAAATAAATAGGCACATATATATTTAGTTATAATTTATTTATTTAAATAGGTTTAAATAAATAATTATAATTAATTTATTTATGACCTGGGATTTTTCTATATAAGGTTTATGAAACAGTATAGACTACATATGTGAATGTGAGAGCGAGTTCTTGCAGATAGCCACAAAACAAAAGAGAGAGCCTACGATAGCTAGCACCATCATACGCTCTAATCTCTCAACCCTCTAAAAGTAGTTTTAGAGTTTTTCGATTGTCCATTCGTGTGGATACTGCTAGAGGTTAAATTGTTTAAATAAATAAATAGGCACATATATATTTAGTTATAATTTATTTATTTAAATAGGTTTAAATAAATAATTATAATTAATTTATTTGTGACCTAGGGTTTTTCTATATAAGGTTTAAGAAACAGTATAGACTACATATGTGAATGTGAGAGCGAGTTCTTGCAGATAGCCACAAAACAAAAGAGAGAGCCTACGATAGTTAGCACCATCATACGCTCTAATCTCTCAACCCTCTAAAAGTAGTTTTAGAGTTTTTTGATTATCCATTCGTGTGGATACTGCTAGAGGCCAGACGTTTGGACGGCTTGTGGTTTGCAACAATCTAGCCCTGTAGATCGAAGTTTCGAAGAATCTGCAAAAGAGATATTCTTTTAAACATATTTTATTGCCTTATTCGTTTAAACGGATTTCTGTTGGTATAATTAATTTATTTTAATTATATTATTCTGCTGCGCATATTTGATATTGAAACCCAACATATACTACATGCCAAATTCTTAATATATACTTAAATGTCTGAAGAACATCTTCCTCCTCTGATGTTGGATTATTGGATCACCTCATTTTATATTATCTTCGACCTGCGCGTGTGAAAATTCATCACATTGAGTATAAAACTTAGTGGTGCAATTTATAATTTAAAGCAAATAATAATATTAGAAATCTAAATCTTGAAGAGATTTCCTTTATTATAAAAATTTATATACAAAACATTAATAATCATTTTTATCATTGTATTAAATATTTAACTAGATATTCTAAACATTTCAGAATCTGTTATTCAAATTAATATAATATAAATTCACTGACTATCAATATCACATATTCTTTTACATTAAGAACATATAATAAACTAAATTATATAACAGAACTTATTATCTTAATTTTCTTAAAAATAGATTCTTTCACATGGGGCTAAAATATACTTAGAAGAAAATGAAGTAGATAAGATTTCAGAGATGTAAATTTGGCCTGTGAAAGTGCCACCCAATAACTGGCCTCTGAAAGCGCCACCCAATAATAAGTGCGTTTACTATTCAGAAGGCATTTAGAGCCTAGCATATGATCATACCATATAATATAACAAAGTGGCATCGAAGCCGAGCATGCTCATTTAGCGGAATAAACCTCATCTTACCATATTTCAACCATGCATACTTGAGTTCAAAACAAATCCATTTCTTCACAAATTATTTTAATTCATATTCAAGATTCCTTAGGAAAACATTTCATAACTTCAATGTTATTACTTCAAAATTTCTTAACTTACAACTTCATAAAAATTACCAAATTCACACTTATGAATTCAAACTTTCATATTCGAATGTACATATTTTTAAAATGCGAATCAAATTTATTTCAATATAGCTTAAAAACCTTAGCTTATAAATATAAATCATCAAGTCCACTTTTTTATTACATAATCTTTCTTTAAGTATACTAAATTCATAAAATTTATCATAAAACTTATTTCCTTTTAATACGCTTAATAGCATAATAAATGCTTGGTTTAGAGGTCAACTAAACCGCTATAATTTCATATCCATAGATCATATATTATACACGTAAACACACTTATTTCTTACAATTTATACATAATTGCATGGTTTTACATTAACTTCACAAGAATATTTATTCTACCATGACATCAAAATTTATGTAAATTAATTAAATTTCATAATCATGGCGTACTTTCTCATAATCATAAAAAATTAAAATTCAAATCATGTCAATTTGCTTAACTCACAAAAATCACAATAATTCAAAACTAATTTCAACTCAAATTAGTATTTCTTAACTCATTTTAAATGGCAATTCATATATATTTATTAAGTTTCCATCCAATTTACCTAGCTAATTCCAATTTCCTAATTTCATAACTTCATTCAATCAATAGTACAATTAATCCATCAAAAATCCCAATTATTTAATTGAGCATTTTTTAAAAATTAATGCATATAAAAAGCACTAACCTTCGAATGAAAAATTTAATTATACCGTAGTGTTCCTTGCGTCGAGGAGAGAATTCTACCTCTCGACGTCTCGTCGGAGCTTCGCTGGCACCGCCACCAGAATTGCCACAGACAGTGGCCGAAAAATTGAAGTCGTCGGATTTACACAAACTACACATCAAAATGCTCTAATTTTTATAGGTAGTTCGATTCCCAAATCAATTTTACCATAACAAAACTCAATTTAACAAATTCTGAAATTTATTAAATTTTTACCCAATTTATAAATCTTTGATCAATGACTTAATCTATCAAAATCAATCGAATTAGAAATTATAGGGGTTGATTATAGACTGACCTGAGCTAAGAGGAATTGGCTGGAGATGTACAGTTCGCCAAAAAGCCGAGGAAATGCAGCTGTCAAAGGGACAATGTCGTCACAACAGCAAAAACTCCGTTCGCATGATAGAAACTTCGACAACTAAGAAGATGCTTGGAGTTAGAGTCACCGATTCCTAGAGCTCCGTTTCCCAACCTCAATCTCCATGAATGGTGGTCGGAAGTGGGCTGAAAGAGCGACATCGCGTTCTACGATTGAGAAGAGAGCTCGCGTGACAGAGAGGGGAGAGATGGGATCGGGACACCTGAGATGGTGATTCTTGATTTTTCCTTCTTTTTTTTTGCTATTGTTTGGCCAGAGATGAAAGGGACATAGAGAGAGAGAGACTCGATGGAAATGGGGGAGAGGGAGAGGGAGAGGGAGAGGGAAAATGGGAGAGAGAGAATGTGAGAGGAGAGAGAAATTTCTTTTTTTTTTCATTCCTTCCCCTTTATTATTATTATTATTATTATTATTATTATTATTATTATTTCTTAAAATTTTGTGTTATATTCTATAATTTCAAACACTCCTATAATTATATTTATCTATATACACTTGCACTTATGTTAGCATAACATAAAATAGAAAATAACACTAACTTATTTTATCAAATATACATTACTAATAAATAATACAAATAATTATTCGTGATTCTTATTTGACAAATATTTACAAATAATAACAGTAATAATACTATTTTCTATTTTAATAGTTAGATAGTACTATATTATTTAAACAAACTCAATTATTCATTAGTTACAAAAATAAAATTGTATGATATAAATGTAGAAAATTATCAGATAAGGAATTATTTTCTGTGCTCTTTCGGTGTCTAAAAATTGGGATGTTACAATTCTACTCACTTAAAAAAAATTTTGTCCTCAAAATTCATTTGAACCAATAATCTCTAATATAAGAATTACACGATTCTTCCTATTTTACTTTAGTTTTTACTTAGAGAACTAGTATTTGCTCTCTACATATTCCATACATGTTTCTCCATATGAATCCTTTAAGAAATCAAATTTAATTGATCATTATCTAATAACTTCAATTCTCCAAAATTTAAACCACATATCCATTATATACCAAACTAAGTAGATTTTACAATTCTCTCCACAAGTCACTTATAATGTAATGCCCCAAAATTTGGGATCTTAAAATGATATTATTTGGTCGGGTCATGAATGGTATCACCAGAGAGAGAAATAATATTTTATTTGGACCCGATAATGATATTGATCATAATTAATATTTATAGAGTTAATTAGATTCTTTGTGATTAGTCCTAATTAATTAAAATTAATATATAAATTTTTCATGACAAAGTAAGTAATAAATTATTGGTGAATAGTAGTTTCTCGGTCTGTGAATAGTACCACTAGTCCGGGACTTTGTATTATTTTGGTCCGGAAAAGTTACTACTGATGTTTTATATTTTATTTAGTATATTTGGAGTATGTTTATATGATTTAGGTGGGTAAAAACTATTTCATGAATATTTTTGGAGAATTTAAGTATTGAATGAATAGTGTTTTCTAGTGTAGTGTATTAAGAAAAATTGTGGAATTATTTTTATGGAGTTAAGTTAATTAATTAGTGGAGTTAGATAATAATTAAAGGAGAATTATTTGGTGAATATTTAGAGTCTTTGGATTAGAATACCTTGACTTGATCCAAGCCTTACACTTATCAAGATGTGGTTAAGTAGCAACACTTGGTTTTGTTGACTTGGTCAACAAAACTTATCCAAACTCTACTTCATCTTCTTCCTCCTCTTCACTTCAACGTTACTTCTTCCTCCTTCTCCTCCATGTTCTTTGATTTTCTCTACTACTAAACTACCCAAAAATTAAGTGAATTAAACCAAAGTCTAGTAATAAGACTTGAAGAATTAAACAGTAAAGAGTGGTATTTGGTGATAAAACTCAAGAATTTGGAGGTTGCTACAAGTTCAAGTAAGCTGTGGTTTTTGAATCTAATGATTTAATTAAGTAATTCATAGCTTAGATATGTTATATTAGGCACTAAATCATGCTTCATCTTCTCCTTTTGTCATTTCTTGATTTGAATGTTGATTTTTGCTACTTTGAAGAGGTTGGAGAACCATCCTCTAAAGGGAAGCAAAAGGCTAAGGAATAAGGCTTTTTAAGTTTATTCAAGCTTGTTTTTGAGGTTAGTGCATTAATATTCTCTTTCCCGTTTCATTTCTTGAAGTTTTCAATTTTTGGGTTTAATTGTGATTTTTGGGGATTTTGTATGTTTAGGATAAATTGTTGGATTTTTGTTATTTAAATGAGTCCTTGAATGATTTCTAAGCATGAAAGAATGCTTGAATGGGAAGAGAAACACCTCTCTCCCCTTCACCTAAGGTTGGCCAAACCTCCGTAAGAGGAAGGCCCCTTTGTTTTGTTTCTTGCTTTTGATTCCTTTGATGTTAATATGTCTTTGAATGGCTTTCCTTTAAGTAGTTGTGGTTATTTTGAAAAGAAAATATTTTTCCTTTTATTTACAAGAGTGGCTGAGCCTATGGTTGGTAAAGGATACTATGTTTTCCTTGATTTCCATGTTTTATTTTAGCTTAAATGAGTTTGTTAATAAACAATTTGATGATGGTTAAAACCTCTTTGTTGAATACTAGTGTTTGAAAATTTCTCAAGACTTAAGGAAAGCTTAAAATGTGTAGAAATAAGTTTATAAGATTAAATGTGTTTAAGTAAAGGTTTTAATGCTCTAACTAAGTATTTTTAACGTGAAATATGGTGTTTGATGGAA
The DNA here is from genome assembly GCA_948099535.1 of Jatropha multifida. Lineage (NCBI taxonomy): Eukaryota > Viridiplantae > Streptophyta > Magnoliopsida > Malpighiales > Euphorbiaceae > Jatropha > Jatropha multifida. The sequence goes on from CANUEX010016795.1 coordinate 11,693, forward strand.
GGGAAACTCCTTCCCTTTTGATGACCTAAAGAGGTCGAACCACCCTAAGGTGGTAAGACATGTTTTTGTTTCTCTAAATGTTGATTTGTAAATATTTAAAACTATGTACGTAAGTGTATTATGAAAGTATTGTTTTTGGTTGGAACATGAGTAGGTTTTGATGAATTTTATAAGTTGTAAGTTAAGAAATTTTGAAATAATAAGTATTAAGTTATGAAATGTATTACTAAGGAATAAGATTATCTGTTAAGAAATGGATTTGTTTTGGGCTCAAGTATGCATGGTTGAAATATGGTAAGATGAGATTTATTCCGGTTATGAGCATGCTCGACTTTTAAGCCTCTCTATTATATGGAAGCTATGATCATATGCTAGGCTCTAGATGCCTTATGAATAAGCGGACGCGCTTATTATTATGGGTGGCACTTTCACAGGCCATTAGGGGTGGTTTCACAGGCCATTAGAGGCGCTTTCACAGGCCTCGTTTATGATATGGGGTGGCGCTTTCACAGGCCACATTTCTGTTACTCTGATATTCTGAAATCGAATATGATTATATTTCTCTCAATGTACGTATAAGCCCTTAACTAAGAATAAACTCTGTTCTATTATAAAGGAAAATGGAAATATATTTGTGTTTATAAAATTTTTCTTATATTTGTCAAACTATGAATTTATTCTTAAGAATGAAATTATTTATGATTTTCAAAGTATCTTAATTTGATTTGTATACTTTCAATATTTTTGTATTTGATTTAAGTATTTGAAATTATATTTTAAGTTTATTGCTTAGGCACCCTTACTTATTATACTATTAAGTTATTTAACAGCACTGAGTGATATACTCAGCACGTCGATTTTTATCAAGTGCAGGTTAGGGACAATAGGTGCTACTCGAGGACCAGAGGCTTAACATCAGAGAAGAAAAATTTATTTTAGGTAGGACATATATAGGATATATTATGGCATGTATAAAAATATTGTAAGAGATTGAATTGTATATATTGAGTTTGTAAATTAATGAGATTTGTAATTAATTAAGAAGTTTTATCTTATTGTGAATTTCAAAGTAAGTGATCGTTGGCAATTAAATCTTTGAATGGATGATATCATGTTATGATAGAACCTAAGTTGATTGATGTGAATATTTAGAAGCGCTGCATGACCTATTATGTTGATTTGGAGTTTTGGGGTTTGGAGGAATAAATATTGGAAGTGTTTCTGTTTTCTTTGTGTGGGAAGTTGATTTTTAGGGAAAACTCTTGCGAATTTTCCGTAGGAATTTCCTTAAGCCTTTATTTTAAAAAAAATATTACTTGCCTCCTTATGAAAACTTAGCCACTTCTAATACATGATTTAGAATTATTAAGTAAAATAAGACGGTGCTCCGGCACCAAATGTGGCGCTCGTCATCAGGTCCTCCATAATTAAGCGGTGGGTGTTACATATAGTAACTATATATAAATCATATTCTAATACTTATTACTTTCTATTTTCCATCATCTCTTATGAATTAAGATTCTAACTTATTATTAAGTAATAACAATTGTCTCTTTAATTCTTTTCAAATCGCACAATTTATATTCCTTTATTTTTTTTTCAATTCAATTTTTTTTTGTTATTTTCTATACTGACATACCAGTTTGATCATGTCTTCTCTTATTCTTACATATTATCTTAATCATATTTCTTCTAACCTATTCGAACCATTCACATACTAAATAACCATAATTCAAGAACTAAGCAATTTACCATTATATGCTCTTTGTTATTCATTAATTCACATACTGAAACATCAAAAACAGTATGATCTTAAAGAAATTAATTTTCTTATTTATTCTATAACTAGCCATAATATGCCGACTTCATGCTACTCCAACAATTGGCACAATAAAAGTCCACAAGATTTATTTTTCACCAAAGCAATAATTTATATTTCTTATAATCATATCACTTCATTTTATTTATAATATTCACATACTTCTCAAATAATTCCTGAAAATTAAGTTTGCTTACTCCCCAAAGCATTTATTAGTTCTTATTTTAAGAATTCATTTTGATATTCAAGATAAATCATCTCAAAGCATATATCATTCATTCTTTTTTTTCATAAATCACACTTATGCCAATGCACTTCACATGTCTTTTTATCACAACGAGCATTTATCCTTCTAATTATAACAACCACATTATCAAAATCCATACAGTTTCCATTCCAAGATTCCTATATTGAAACTATACTTCAATTATATCATATTTGACATCCCCTAATTCAAATCGTATTAAATTACATTCCTCTTCATTTATACAAAATACTATCATAATACATAAGCTCTGATATGTCAATCTAACAGTTCATCCTTGCATACTCTTTGTGATTCACTAACTTCCCTAACTCATCATGGTACAATATTCTTATAGTATAATTATCTAAATTCCCATAAGAGAATCGTTCATTTCTCCAAACTCATATAGTCCCATAATAATTATGATCATTGCAGTTTTCTTAAATAACAATAAAAGATTTAATATTTACCTTAAATAACAATAATTACATAATCTCAAGGAAATCATTTTTTTTATTTAGCAGCCTGTATTTATTTCATTGTAACTCCATTTCTCATTGACAATTGCACTAGCCCATTTACCACAACCTTCTCATCACCTGAACATAGTTATTTATAAAGTTTCATAATTTTTAGAGTTCATGTACTAATTTAACTTATTCAGTCTTTGTGACTGAATTTCTAGGCATCTCAATAATAAACCCTTCAATAAATTGATGTTTGTTATCACCTATCTGATTTCTTACTCAAAGCTTCAATTTAATATTAAAATTATCACTAACCAATTTAAAAGTAATATAAATCACCTATCATAGATTATTTCCACAAATTCCACAACTTGGTAGAATCACTAACAACACCAAATCAAGGGATTCTCTTCTTCCTTTCCAATTTCAAACATGGATTGACTATCAACTAACCTAAACAACTTACTATACCCTTTAATTTTATTTAAAATTACTTAGTTAAAAATTCCCAAATTACATAATCTTCAAATCTTATACACTAAAATCAGATATAATTTTAAATTAAACTTTATAATCATGAACTATAGGAAGAATTACTAACCTCTTTCACTTCCTAAATTGATTTTCTTTTTAACTCAAGCTCTCGTTTTCTTCCCTTATTACTTGGCCAAATATTACAGCTGTGATTTCTCTTAAATGCAACACCAATCAGATAAAAGGAAGGTAGACTATTGATATGCTCTCCAAGACCTTTAATTTGATATAAGGGTTGTAAAATTTAGTGGAGAAATGGTGAAGTTGAATTCAAAGTGAGAAGATCAATTGTTCTTTAGTGGAGAAATGGTGAAGTTGAATTCAAAGTGAGAAGATCAATTGTTCTTGTTCTTACATCGATAGGAATGAAGAGATATTATCTTCTATCTCCTTCCATTATTTGATCGAAATATGTGATTTGATCTAATTTGGGCCACTTCAGTTCAATTAGGGCCAATTCGGTTTGATTTAAATGAAATGCCTAGATTTTAATTAATTTCCCTTTGGTTTGTATTTTTATTTCTTTATTTCCTTTCTTCTTCATTTCGGATTCTTTATTTTGTCTATTTTTTTTACACTTAAATGTATATATATTAATGCACAATAAAGATTAATGTTTGCTAATAACTTGTGTTTTAACCAATAATTATCAATTATTGGTATTTATCAACAAATTTTTCTTAGTGTCCTTTCTTTTTGCATTTGATTTTTCCCCTTGTATTTCTTTCTTATCCCATTTCTTTCTCTGCATATATATTATTTTTTTATACATATATATATGCCATCATCTTTATATCTTTATTTTTTTTATATCATTATTCTGTACCATCCTTGCATATAACCGTAGCATTGTAGAAGAATATTGATTGATCAGGCCAAAATTCATCCACATATACATGGTTCTTAGTAATTATGAAAGTAAAATTTTCAAATTTTCAAATATTTATTCTCTTCTTTTCATCTGAGGAAACTTTAAAATTTCATATATTTCCTAAATGCTTTCACAAAGTGTTAAATAAGAGAATAAATCATATTTTTATATCTGGCTAGGACATAAAAGTACTCTTTTTCCCGTATGAATATCAAAATCTTATTCACTTATGTTGTTCAAGTATTTCAAATTCATTTCACAGTCTTATTCATATGATAGTTCAACATTACCTTAAGAAATCTATACAAATAACAATTTTGCACTCATGTATACTTTCACATATCACAAGTCATGTCAAAAACTATTTGCATCATAAAATTTTCAGCATACAGAAAAGTCATCTATGAGCTTATATCAATTCATAAAACACTTCACTAGCTCAATCGTATATCTCAAATCACCTCATAATTTGTTTGCTCCCAAACTTATTCATAAACACAGATAACATATTAATTTATATTGTGTTTCACTGATTCAATATACCATCTCATTATAAGACTAATTGATTTAATAAAAATATTTATACCAGTGAAGATCTCTTAAACTATCATAATCACTCATATTAAAGTAACATCTTATTAAAATTAATTCAATTATGATATAAATATTCATTAAACACATATATTTAGCAATAACATTAAAAGGAACAAAAATGTTCACCTCTATAATTTCAAAGACATCACAATAATTTAATAATCTTACCAGATTCACATCAAAAGGACATTTCAGTTCAGACTTGAGTGGCATGTAACAGTACTAGAGACAAATTTCATTTACAAATAAAATTCTTATTTTCTTATTTTCCAGAACGGCTTAAACCAATAGCTCTGATACCACTAAATGTAACACCCCCTATCCGATCTTGTAGGACTAGACAGTGAATGTCACATTCTGTGCCAGAAACATAGACTGATTTGCTTAATAACTTAATATGATAATTAAAGAAGAAAATAATTTTTTCAAAAGAAGGGTAAATTTTTTTTATCATATTAGAATGTGAGCGGAAGATTTAATAATTTCACAGAAACTTTTGAAATAACTTAATAACTTTATAATTCTTGTAAATAGGTTTCCAACAATATCAAATAGAAGAATAAATCCCTGTAGAATAAAATTACTTCTCATATAACTATAAAGCATCATTTGTAAAAGAATTTCTAAATTTAAATCGTTAGTCCCTCTACGAAACCTTTAATAATAAGAGTTAAATAATCAATATGAATTATAAAATGGTTTCTCAATTAAAAATCCAAATAAGTTTAGCATTAAATTTCAATTCTCAACTCACTACATACACTCTAATTAATTAATATTTATACTACATGCCAAATTCTTAATATATATTCTGAAGAACATCCTTCTCCTCTAATGCTGGATTACCGGATCACCTCAGTTTACATTATCTTCGACCTGCGCGTGAGAAAACTCATCGCGCTGAGTATAAAACTCAGTGGTGCTATTTATAATTTAAACCAAATAATAATTTTGGAAACATAAATCTTGAAGAGATTTCCTTTATTATAAACATTTATATACAAAACATTAATAATCATTTTGTCATTGTATTAAATATTTATCTTTAATTGGATATTCTAAACATTTCAAAATCCGTTATTCAAATTAATATAATATAAATTTGCTGACTACCAATATCACATATTCCTTTAAATTAAGAACATATAATAAACCAAAACATTAAATAGAACTTATTATCTTAGTTTTCTTAAAAACAAATTCTTTCATATGGGGCTCAGATATACTTAGGAGAAAATGAAACAGATAAGATTTCAGAGATGTAGATTTGGCCTGTGAAAGAGCCACCCAATAACTGGCCTGTGAATCGCTAACCAATAATAAGCGCATCCACTTATTCAGAAGGCATCTAGAGCCTAGCATATAATATAACAGAGTGGCATCGAAGTCGAGCATGCTCATTTACCGGAATAAATCTCATCTTACCATATTTCAAGCATACATACTTGAGCCCAAAACAAATCCATTTCTTCACAAACTATTTTAATTCATATTCAAGATTCCTTAGCAAAACATTTCATAACTTAACTGTTATTACTTCAAAATTTCTTAACTTACAACTTCATAAAAGTTACCAAATTCACACTTATGAATTCAAATTTTCATATTCAAATGTACATATTTTTAAAATGCAAATCAAATTTATTTCAATATAGCTTAAAAACCTTTGCTTATAAATATAAATCATCAAGTCCACTTTTTTATTACATAATCTTTCTTTAAGTATACTAAATTCATAAAATTTATCAAAAAATTTATTTCCTTTTAATACACTTAATAACATATTAAATGCTTGGTTTAGAGGTCAACTAAACCACTATAATTTCATATCGATAGATCATATATTATACACGTAAACACACTTATTTCTTACAATTTATACATAATTGCATGGTTTTACATTAACTTCACAAGAATATTTTATTTCATAAATTATTCTACCATAACATCAAAATTTATATAAATTAATTAAATTTCATAATCATAGCATACTTTCTCATAATCATAAATAATTAAAATTCAAATCATGTGAATTTGCCCAACTCACAAAAATCACAATAATTCAAAACTAATTTCAACTCAAATTAGTATTTCTTAACTCATTTTAAATGGCAATTCATATATATTTATTAAATTTCCATCCAATTTACTTAACTAATTCCAATTTCGTAATTTCACAACTTCATTCAATCAATAGTACAATTAATCCATAAAAAATCCCAATTATTTAACTGAGCATTTTTTTTAAATTAATGCATAAAATAAGCACTAACCTCCGAATGAAAAATTTAATTATACCATAGCATTCCTCGCGTCGAGGAGAGAATTCTGCCACTTGACGTCTCACCGGAGCTTCATTGCGGCCGCCAACAAAATCGCCACACACGGTAGCTGAAAAATTGAAGTTGCTGGATTTACCCAAAATACACATCAAAATGCTCTAATTTTCATTGGGAGTTCGATTCCCAAATCAATTTTACGATAACAAAACTCAATCTAACAAATTCCCAAATTTATTAAATTTTTACCCAATTTCTAAATCTTTGATCAATAACTTAATCTATTAAAATCAATTGAATTAGACATTATAGGGGTTGATTATAGACTGACATGAGCTAAGAGGAACTCACCAGTAATGTACAGCTCATCGAAAAGCCAAGGAAATACAGTTGTTAAAGGGACAGCGACGTCGCAATAGCAGGTCCTCCGTTCGCGCGACAGAAACTTTGATAGCCAAGAAGATGCTTGGAGTTAGAGTCATCGATGCCTAGAGCTCCGTTTTCCCACCTCAATCTCCATGAACGGTGGTCGAAAGTGGGCTGAAAGAGCGAGGTCGCATTTTGCGATTGGGAAGAGAGCTCGCGTGACAGAGAGGGGAAAGATGGGATCGGGACACCTGAGATAGTGATTCTTGATTCTTCCTTCTTTTTTTTTTCTCCTACTGTTTGGCTGGAGATGAAAGGGACAAAGAGAGAGAGAGAGAGACTCGATGGAAATGGAGGAGAGGGAGAGGTAGAGGGAAAATGCGAGAGAGAGAATGTGAGAGGAGAGAGAAATTTCTTTTTTTTTTCATTCCTTCCCCTTTATTATTATAATTATTATTATTATTATTATTATTTCTTGAAATTTTATCTTATATTCTATAATTTCAAACCGTCCTATAATTATATTTATTTATATACACTTACACTTATTTTATCATAACATAAAATAGAAAATAACACTAATTTATTTTATCAAATATACATTAATAATAAATAATACAAATAATTATTCGTGATTCTTATTTGATAAATATTTACAAATAATAACAATAATAATAATATTTTCTATTTTAATAGTTAGATAGTACTATATTATTTAAACAAACTCAATTATTCATTAGTTACAAAAATAAAATTGTGTGATATAAACTTAGAAAATTATCAGATAAAGAATTATTTTCTATGCTCTTTTGGTGTCTCGAAATTGTGATGTTACAAAACTCCCCATGAAATCGAGAACTGAACTAGAGTCTCAAGCATGCTCTTTCAGCCAAGTAAAAGTCTCTACCAAAATAAGTGGGAAATGCATGCGTCGTCTAGCCAGACTAGGGCAACTAACTCGAGACATGTTGGATGTGATCTCCTTTAAGTCATCACTACTGATTTCCTTGACCTCCTCAATCACTTGCCTATGTCCAAATCCTCGACCAACATGCTTACCACGTTGCATCCCATGACCTCAACTAGAAGGAGGCGCCATGCTAGTTGCCTACCTACATTCACAGGGATAAGTAAATGCATTTCCTGCATACATGGCATATGGATTGTGTGTTTTGTTTTTGGTTATTTATACTTATATAAACGTGCTCATCCGAGAGCCTTGCCACTGCCAGCTTCAAGAGTGTTGCCTTATACAATTGCCTCACCTCATTGTAGTCATCAATCGACACCTGTATAATAAGATAGGGGCAAGGGCAGACAATAAGAAAGTAGAATAATAAAAGATAATCACTTGAATAAAGGATAGATGCTGCTCACATCAGTGCAACAAGGTGGTGAAATCTGGTACGGACTCACTAAATGTGTATTAAGCATGCCCTGCACGGTCCAGAATGAAGGAGAATGAAGCATCTAGTGCATGTTCTGGCGTATAAACAGCAATAGCTGTATCTGGAGCTCTAGGTTCAGGACATCTTCTCAAGTGCTTATCGTGCTATTACTACTGCTATAAGAATAAAGCACAGTCTATGAATAAGTGAAAAGACATTAGGGCAAAGCTAAGAACATAATTAAAAGAGAATTGACACTCACTTGTACTAGAACAGTGCCCTGGCCTCTGTCCAACTCTTTCACCTTAGTAAAAGGATTGAACTCAATCGGAGGAGGAATGTGGACCAGGAGTTGTGTCTACACGAATACTGCATAAGCCCAGTGTGAAGGCTGCTAGGTGGTCTGAAGCAGCAGACCCTCTCCAAGCAGTTGCAACGTCCTGTACCAGCTAGATGGATCTCATCAACAATATGTAGTACAGGACATCATGAGGAACTCTCCTCCAATCTAGACCAAGCTCCCACTCGTATACCCTCTCTTCGAGGCAATACATATCGTAGAATAGTCTCAAAAGGAGCACACATCTGTGCTGATAGACAACAGTCGCCTGAACAAAATCAAGAAAATCAGCTACATCTCCGCATGGATATCTCTTTATCTATAAGATACTAAAAGAAGAAAAAAATCATCAAAAAAAGAAAAATAAAAAAGCAAGAAAAAAAAAGAAATGTAATAAACAAAGGGAGGTAGTGACTTATCGGGTCCTAGTTTAAGCCATTCAACAGTTGTTGAAACATTCCAGTTTCTGAGGTAGTATGAGAAAACCTCTTGCTATAGCGCCATGCCTGGCCTCGAGGAAGAGTTCTCACATTTACCCTATCCTCAAAGCTAAATAAGCCAGGCATGGGGAGGACTTTGTGCTCACAAGCCCAGACCTACATCATGAATTTCCCAAAAATCAGTGAACAAGATGAAAAGTAAGAATAAAAGCAAAAAATAGACAATAACCGGAAGATGAAATTTTATATCTCTATAGCTCGCTTGTAGCCGATGTTCAATTGAGCTTCTCGAACACATAGGTCCATGCTATAATACAAATAAGATAGGGTAGTAGCTCCCTAGTTGAATTGCCTCGTGGCATCCAGAACCTAGAATGGGGGAAGTAACATGAAATCTGCATTATTACCATGCCTTGTGAATGAAGTGGTCGATAGTAGATAGAATAAGTAGGCTCAAGCCACCGCATCCATGTCCATCTCTGCCATCTGCTCCCGAGGCATCTTCTAATAACAAGAATATATGCCCTCATATCTAACCCTCTAATCAAAGACGGTAGGCTCCATGCCAATAGTAACCCATAGGCTCGCTCACAAGCCTAGCCAGTCCAGTGTTCTCATCCCATCATCAAAGATCATTAAATGTCCTCTAAATAGCAACCTTATAACACCCACCACCCAAATCCCGGAGGACTGGACGACGAGTGCCACATTCAGTGTCGAAGCACTGTCTTATCTTGCTTAATAACCCTAAATCATGTATTAGAAGTGGCTAAGTTTTTATAAGGAGACAAGTAATTAATTTTAGCATATTTTTATTAAAAAGTAAATAAAATATTATAGGGAATTCCTACAAAAAAGCTGCAAGAGTCTCCGCCAAAAATCAACTTGCCACACAAAGAAAACAGAGACACTTCCAATATTTATCCTCAATACCAATACTCCATCAACACAATAAGTTACGTAGCACTTCCAAATATTCATATCAAACCATCTTAGGTTTTATCACATTATAATACCATCCACTCAAAGAATTAATTACTAATAATCACACACTTAAAATTCACATAAAAATAATATTTCCTACTTAATCACATGCTTCATTAATTTACAACTTAATGTATACAACCTCAACCTCTTACAATATTTTTATACATGCCATAAATACATCCTACACATGTCCTACTCAAAATACAGTTTCTGCTCTGATGCTACTGTAACGAACTATTTTTCGGTGTCGTTAATAGTGATTTACTAGTCTACCATCGGTCCAGGACTTGGTATTATTTCAGTCCAAAAAAATTACTACGTGTGTCTAATATCCTATTTAATATTTTTGGAGCATGTTTGCATGATTTAGGGGTAGAAATTATTTTATAAATATTTTTGGAGAATTGTGGCATTTAATGAATAGTGATTTTAGAGTAGTATATTAAGGAAAAATTGAGGAATTATTTTTATGGAGTTAATTTAATTAATTGGTGCAGTTAAAAAATATTTGGAAGAGAGTTATTTGATGAATATTTAGAGCCATTGGATGAGATTACTTAGGACTTGATCATAGCCATTCATTTGGCATAAAATTAGGAAGCAAAGTTTGAATTTGCTACTTAAAGTTACCACTCATCAACACATTCTCTCTCTTCCCTTCTTCTTCTCCAACGCCACCATCTTCTTCTCCTCTTCCTCCGTTTTCTTTCATTTTCCTACCTCCAAATTACCACTAAACTACCTAATTAAACCATAGAATAGTAATTAATTCTTAAGAATTAAGTAGTTGAAGTTGAAATTGGGGATTAAAGACAAAGAGAATTGAAGTTGCCATTGAAGCAAGCAAGTTGTGGATTTTGAGTTTTATGATTTACTAAGTAGAATTCAAGGTTTAGGCATGGGATTAATGCATTAAATCATTCTCCATTCATTTCTTTTGTTAATTTTGATTTTAATGTGCACTTTTTCCTACTTTGAAGAAGTGGGAGAACCCTCCACCAAAGGGAAAGGAAAGGCTAAAGAGTGAAGCTTTCTATGCTTCTTAAAGCTTGATTGAAAGGTTAGTGCACTAGTATTTCCATTTCCCTTTCAATTTCTTTAAATTTGAAATTTAGGGATTTTTAATGATTTTGGGAAGTTATGTGGAATGTGTTGGTAAATGTACAATTGGATGTTTTAATGTGATTTCCTATGATTTATAAGCTTGAAAGAATGCTTAAATGGGAAGAGGAACCTCTCCTCCCTCTTCTCTCATGAATGGTCGAACCCTCCTGAGAGGAAGGGCCTTGATTTTTGTTGTTGTTTTTGTTTTCCTTTGATTGTAAATGAGCTTTGAAGTGGTTTCCCTTAAGATTTGTGAAAGTAATTTGGAAGGAAACTATTTTTCCCTTCGTTTTGAAAGGATGGCCGAACCTATGGAGGGTGAAGGGCCTTTATGTTTCTTTGATTTTTAAGCTTGATTTTAATTTAAATGAGTTTGTTTATAAGTAATTTGGTGATAGTTTAAAGCTTTAATTTGAATTCTAATGTCTTAGCATTTTTCATGACTTAAAGAAGGTTTTGAAATGGTAAAATGAGTTTTATGGTCAAGTATTTAAAGTAATAGATTTAATGATTTTGAGTAATGATTTTGGGTTAGTGATTAAGGCATTTGATGGAGGAAGCTTTTCCTCTGTTTTCATAAAGAGGCCGAACCTTCTTTAGTAGGTAAGGCATGATTTTGGTCTTTTAAATGTTGATCTTTAAGTATTTTTAAGTTCTGATTGTTTGTGATCAAAAAGTATGGTTTTGGCTTTAAATATAAGAGGATTTAAAGTGCATTTACAAGTTGTAACTTAAGTGATTTTGAAATAATAAGTGTTAGTTATAAAATGCTTTTGGATAAGGAATGGTGAATGAGAAATGAGATTATTTGTGGAAGAACATATTTATTTTAGGCTCTACTATACATGATTGAAATGTAGTCTGATGAGATTGATTTTGATATATTAGCATGCTCGGGTTATCAGCCCATTCTGTTATGTGGAGCTATGATCATATGCTAGGGTTATCAGCCCTTATGAATAAGCGGATGCGCTTATTATGTGATGGGGGTGGTGCTTTCATAGGCCACGTTTGTGTGATGGGGGTGGTGCTTCCGTAGGCCACGATTGTGTGATAAGGGCATAGGCCACGATTATGTGATGAGGGTGGCGCTTTCACAAGCCACAATCGAATCTGCTTACGTTCATTCTGTATTAGTATGAGCCTTAACTAAGAATGAAATTTTTATGCGGCTATAAGAAAATGAAGATATACTGTTTTTATGAATTTCCTAAATTAAGAATGGGATTTTATTTCGTTATAAAGAAATCGAAAATATATTGGTATTTGTGATATTTTCTTATTTATATTATGTATGAATTTTAAAGATGCGAATATTTTTATGGTTTTCAAAATATTTGGATTTAATTAGCACGTTCAGTGCTTAGTATATATTATGATTTGAGTATTTTCATAGATATTTGAGATTTATTACTTGGCATATTCTTGCCACTTTTATTGGTAATTATTTAGCACCACTGAGTCTTCCACTCAGCGCGTTGATTTTTATCACGCACAGGTTAAGAGCGGTGGACACTACTCATAGACCAGAGGAGTAGCATCAGAGTAGAATATTGTTTTTGGGTAGGACATACAGTAATTCATGATTTTGGCATGTATAGGGAATATTGTATAAAATATTAAGGTTGTAAATATTGGAGTTATAATTAATGGAATTGGTGGTTGTTTAAGTATTTTTATCTTATTATGTATGGTGTATGAATGTTAATATATATATTTTTGAAATGAATGGTGAATTATTATGTTAGAAATTAAGTGAATTAATATAACCTTTAGAAGTGTTGCGTGATCTTTTGTAATAATTTAGAGTTGAGGTTTGAAGGTTAATATTGGAAGTGTATTTGTTTTCCCTGTGTAGCAAGTAGATTTTTAAGGGGAGCTCTTGCGAAATTTTATTTTTCATAGGATTTTCCCTAACACCTTTATTTTATATTTTAATTACTTGCCTCGCTCCGAAAATATAATCACTTCTAATATATAATCTGGAGTTCACGAGTAGGATAAGATGGTGTCTCGGCATCGAATGTGGCATTCATCATCTGGTACTTAAGGATTGGGCGGTGGGTGTTATAGCTACACCTCTAATCTTCGAGTTGCACTCATTGCTCTTAACCTGCGTGACAAAAATCAATGCGCTGAATATAACACTCAGTGGTGCTATATAACTTAAAAATACAATAAATGAGGTTGCCTAAGCAACAAACTTAAAATATATTTTAAAATACTTATTTCATATATAAAAATATCGAAAGTATATAAATCAAATTAAAACATTCAAAAAATCATAAATAAGAACATTCTTAGAAATAAATTCATAATTCGTCAAATATAAGAAAAATCCTATAAATACAAATATATTTTTGTTTTCCTTAATAACAAAATAGAATCTATTCTTAATTGAGGGCTCATACATATACTGAGAGAAATATAATTAGAATCGATATCAGAGATACAATTTGGCTTGTGAAAGCGCCACTGGATAACTAGCCTGTGAAAGCGCCACCCAATAATTGGCCTATGAAAGCGCCGCCCAATAATTGGTCTGTGGAAGTGCCACTGGATAATTGGCCTATGAAAGCGCCGCCCAATAATTGGCCTATGAAAGCACCACCCAATAATTGGCCTATGAAAGCACCACCCAATAATTGGCCTGTGAAAGTGCTACAGGATAATAAGCTCGTCCACTTATTCAGAAGGCATCTAGAGCTTGACATATAATATAACAGAGAGGTATCAAAGCATACTTAAGCCCAAAACAATTCTATTTCTTCATAAATATCTTATTCCTTATACATAATTCCTTAGCAAAACCTTTCACAATTTAATAGACATTATTACAAAATTCCTTAACTTACAACTTCATTAAAATGCCAAATTCATACTTATGAAATTCAAAGCTTTCCTTTTTCAAAATATATACTTAAAATACAATTCAAAACTACTTAAGTAAACCTTAAAAGCATTACTTATAATTAAATGACCATAAATCCCTTTTTTCACTTTTTCAAGAAATCCTTTAAGTTGTGTAAAATTCATAATAAGCTTAAAAACAAATATATTAAATATTATTCAAAAACATACTTATCAAACATCAAATTATAAGTAAAATTAAGCATAAAAATCAAAGGAAACTTAAGCCCCTTTCCCCCATCATTGTCCTCTCTTACTAATGAAGGGGGAAAGATTGTCTTTTCAAATTAACCACATTTTCCATATTTAAGCATCAAAACTTACATATTTTAAACATATGCTTAACTTAAACTTATTTTTCTTAACTTCTTTAAAACTTACAACTTGTAACATTTACCATTTTTCATACTTAATAAATTCGAAGCGTACATATTCAAAACATATACTTAATATAGCATAAAAGTACTTAAACCAAGCTTTAAAGGAAATGAAAATCAAGCCTTACCACCCTAGGGTGGTTCGGCCTCTAGAAATGCACAAAGGGAAGGGATTTGCCTCCTTCAAATAAATGTAAACTCAAGTTGAAAACACTAATCAAAACCATTGAAACCTTAACCCTTAGTTATTTAGACATAAAACTCATTTTTTACACAAAATAAACCTTCTTTAAGTCTTATAAAATTGTTAAACATTAAAATACAAGGAAAAGATTTAAACCACCATTTAATTACTTATCAACTAACATATTAGAGTCAAAACCAAGCAAATGAAAGGAACAAATCAATAGACACTTCATCTTAGATGGTTCGGCCAAGCTTACTGTGGTAGGAAAGGAATGTTTTTCCTTCTAATTAAGCATTCTACCATGCTTATAAATCATTCAAAAACTCATTTAAGAAACCAAAATCCAACAATTTAACCAAGACATGTAAAATTCCCAAAAATCACATTTAAACCTAAAAATTGAAAACTTAAAGAAATGAAAGAGAAAGAAAGGATTACTTGCACTAACCTTTTAAACAAGCTCAGAACAAGCTTAAAAAGCTTAGACTTTCCCTTTTCCTATGCCTTTAGAGGATGGCTCACCCACCTCTTCAAGTAGCAAAAGAACCATTCAAAACCAAGAAAATAACAAAATAAAAAGATGAAACATGATTTAGAGCATAATCTAACACATATATGCTATGAAATTCACTTATTATTACTTAAAACCAAAATTCACAACTTACTTGAACTTGTAGTAAACTCCAAATTCTTGAGTTTTATCACAAAATACCAGTCTTTTATGCTTAATTCTATAAGTTTTATTACTAGACTTTGGTTTAATTTGGTGGTTTAGTGGTAGTTTAGTAAGTAAGGGAATGAAAGAAAAATGGTGGAGGAGGAAGTTGGCGCACAAGGTGGATAAGAAGAAGAGAAAATTAAAATTAAAATAAAGGGTAGTTAACTTTAAGTAGCAAAGTCAAACTTGGCTACCAAATTTTATGTCATCCAAGGGCTCTAAATATTCACCAAATAATTCTCCTCCAATTATTATTTAACCCCACCAATTTATTAAATTAACTCCATAAAAATAATTCCTCAATTTTTCCTTAATACACTACAGTAGAAAATACTATTCACTAAATACTTAAGTTTTCCAAAAATATTCATGGGATATTTTCTATCCATCTAAATCATGCAAACATGCTCCAAAAATATTCTGCATCAAAAGCCAAAATTACCCCATGGAAATGCAGTGGTAACAATCAAAGGAGACTTGAGGGAAAATCAGAAATTCCCTCTTTGGCCCCACTATTGGAAATTCAGCCTGAGCCAACAATCTATCTATTCTCAACATTCTCCTTCGATTTAGTTCATTTTGTCGAGGCAAAACTAGGTAAAGAAATCTTCCCAATGGACTTTGATCCCTACATTAACCCAATGGTAGCTAACATGTTGAGGACCATGTATTACTTTTCGGGAATGGGACTAGGCCGCAACCAGCATGGTATGGCCTCCTTTACTGAGTATCCGATTGTTGAGCCTCTCTTTAGTCTTGGATCAAGCCGACAGATGAAGACCGATAGGAGGCAGAAAATGCCAAACAGATGGCGGCGATGAGAGGTGAAACAAGGGATGCACCCATGCTTCAAAACCCTTATCGGTTACTTTACAAAAGAGGAGGAATCAGAACCCTATTACTTCTTTCAAGAACCATGGTATTGCCCTTTAACCAAAAGACTAATCCCTAGTTTTGAACTTCTCTTTTATGTCAAGCTCTCAATAATAGACTGTGAGCCTCTCTTTAAGCTCCAGACAGATTAGGAGGACAACATGGAGACCTCTCTCTTTGACCTTTGCATGATTGTTGATCAAGTGGAACTAGACGCTATGAACCTCATACAGCCCATCCAAGAACCTTTACAGAATTAGTACCTAGAGGAGCGCGTAAAGCAGTCAACCTTCCTTCTACCTGAACCTAAACCTGAGTCACAAACAGAACTTGAGTCAGAGTCCAGTTTAGAGTCTTCTGAGTCTTCTTTGTCTTCCTTGTTAAAAATAGGAGACCCCTTTGTAGAACTCAGTGTAAATGCTGATCATGGTGCTTTTGTCAATAACTAAAAGTTTCAGTTGTCTTGTTACCCTTTCTCCACCTTGAATGAGATTATTGGCAAAATAGAAAAAGAAAATGAAAAAGAAACAAAAAGAACAAAAGAACAAATAAATATTGGCAGAAAAAATGCACCAAATTATACATTTATTGTGCATGAATATGATTGTAAACAGGAGTTGATAGAGCTCATCAAGCACTATTCAGATTGCTTTGCATGGACAACCAGTGATATGACTAGTATATATCTTAACATTGTTGTTCATATGATCCCCACCTATGATCACATCAAGCTAGTGAAATGGAAACTCCGAGGAAAAAAATAAAAAATCTCTCTCAGAATCTAGAAAACAACCGAGTTGTTGGAGAACAACTTCATCGAGGCCATTGATTATCTTACCTAGTTGGCCAACATAGTACCAGTTCCTAAGAAAGATGGCAAGATCAAAATTTACGTCGACTACCAGGATTTGAACAAGGCCTGTCCTAAAGACCACTTCCTTTTACCACATATTGACCTACTTATTGATAGAATGGCAGGGTCTAGTGTGATTTCAGTCATAGATCTTTATGCAGAGTATAATCAGATACCAATCAATCAACTAGATAAGCCAAAAACTTCATTCATCATAGAGTGGGGTACTTTTTTCTACAAGATGATGCCATTTGTTCTGAAAAATGCTGGTGCCACTTATCAAAGGATGGGCACTATGATCTGCTATGACTTGATGCATAAGAATGTGGAAGTATATGTTGATGACATGGTTGTCCACACTAGGGACAGATTGAGTTACCTAATTACCCTAAAGCAGTTCTTCTCCAGACTCCCACAATACAATCTGAAACTCAACTCTGCCAAGTGTCTCTTTGGAGCTCCATCTAGTATCTTCTTGGGGAACGTGGTATCCAAGAGAGGGATTGAGATTGATCCAGTAAAATCCAAAGCCATCATCAAGATGCAACCTCCTAAAATAGAAAAGGAGATCAAGGGATTTTTAAGTTGCATCCAATATATTAATCGGTTTCACTCATAGCTAGCAGAAACTTGTGAGCCAATCTTTAAGAAACTGAGAAAAGATACCCCAAAAGCTTGGGATGACTAGTGTCAGAAAGCCTTTGAACAAATCGAAGCATACTTACTTAACCCTTTGGTTCTCTAGCCTCCCAGATCTAGAAAGCCACTCGTCCTCTACTTGTCAATAACAAATGAAGCCATCGGGGCTATGCTAGCATAAAAAGTGCTAGATTCCAGTAAGGAGAATGTCATTTACTATCTGAGTAAGTGAATACTGAAAATAAAACTAAAGCACAGCAAGATTGAACAACTATGTCTAACCTTGGCATGGGTTTGCATCAAGCTCTAGCACTATCTTTGCTCTGACACTACACACATCATCACTGACCAAAGTCCCTTGAAATCCCTTATGGAGAGGCAAGTTCTGAAAAATAAGATGGCTAAATGGGCCACCATCTTTGTAGTATTTGACCGAAACTCTATTGCGAAGAAAGCAATCAAAGGCACTGTGATAGCATATCACTTAGCCACCTCTCCCGATGATGTCGATGTAGCAGACATCAAGTTTTCAAATGAAGACATCCTACAGAGTCAGACAGATCAGTGGAAGATGTATTTTGATGGGGCCACTAACCATCAGGGTTATGGCATCGGCGTGGTCTTAGTAACTCCCAATGGAGAACGACTACCCTTCAGCATTAAGTTGACATTCCAGGTCACTAATAATGAAGCAGAATATGAAGCTTGTATTGCCGGATTAGAAGCAGCTTAGAGTATTTAGGTTAGACGTCTAACGGTTTATAGGGACTCCATTCTGATAGTCTCTCAAGCACTTAAGAAATTGAAGATCAAAGAGCAGCATTTGATTCCATACTTCCAGCTCTTGTTGGCTCAACAGTTCAAAGAATTAGCATTCCGCTATTTGCCTCGAACCAAAAATCAATTTGTCGATGCACTAGCAATACTTGCCTCTATAGTTGATGCTAGACCTGACATGGTCATCAAACCTCTAAAAATCTAGATTCACCAACAGTTAGCCTGCTACTACAATCTCCAGCTTACCGATGGTAAGCCTTAGTATTGGGATATTCAGACTTGGTAAGAAAAGTAAGAATACCTCGAAGGTGCCTCTATGTTTGACAAGAGGACCCTCCGAGAACTATCAAAGATTTACTTCTATAAGGATGGAATCCTATACAAACAGACATGGAACCAGGCACTCTCATGTGCATAACCGACGGAGAGGCCCAACAGATCATAGAATGGGCACATGGCGGAGAAGAAGGCCCTTAGGTGAACGGGATGGCTCTGGCCCATAAGATCACTAATCGGGGTTATTATTGGCTGACCATGCAATCAGACTGCATAAAATTTGTTGAGAAATGTCATAAATGCCAGATTTATGCCAAGCTCCAGAAGTTGCCCCTAGTGGCTCTTCATCCTATCACAACACCATGGCCCTTTGCAATATGGGGAATTGACATGATTGGTAGAATCACCCGTAAGTCGTCGAATCAGCATGAGTACATCCTAGTAGCATCACTACTGCACTAAGTGGGTAAAAGTTGCATCCTATCATGTTTTGAACTCTAAAAAGTAGCTCAGTTCATCCAGACAAACATCATATGCAGGTACAGGGTCCCCTTTGAGATCATAATAGACAATGGGTCTCACTTCTAGAAAGAGGTCTTCATTCTAATGACTAAGTAAAGAATTCATCACCATCACTCTTCACCATATAGGCCCCGGACTAATGGAGTAGTTCAAGCAGCAAACAAGTCCATCAAGAACATCCTCCAAAAGATGATCCACAATTATAAAAGTTGGCATGAATAGTTGCCATTTGCCTTATGGGGATACAGAACCTCCATTAGAATGCCAACCAAGGCGACACCTTATTCACTTGTATATGGGATGGAAGCAGTCCTCCCTATCAAAGTCCATATTAGATCAGCCAAGGTCATGAGAGAAGTCAGTTGCCTAAAACTAAATTGATTTAAAGCTATCACAACCAGTTGAATACTATCGATGAGAAAATGCTAGAAGCTCTTAATCAGATTTAGAGCTACCAGTAGAGAATAGCTAGGCACTTCAACAAGAGGATTCGAGATTGGAAACTTGAAGAAGGTTGTCTTGTACTCAAGCAAATTAGAGCTCCTGTGCAAGATCCATGGGGTAAATTCATGCCAAACTGGGTAGCCCCTACTTACTAAAGAAAATCCTCTCCAGAGGTGGTGCCATCTCTTCCGACATAAATTGCAACGAGTTCACTAATCCATGCAATATGGATTAACTCAAAAAGTACATTGTGTGAATGCATTTAGGCATTAGCACAAAAAATATCAATCCTTATGTCACAGTAAGGCTGACTACGGTGACCTGATTCCTGAAAATATATTCCAAAAGTACAGGATATGTAGGTAGCCTAATCTGTGGCTGCAGTCACAATAATAATAAAAACACATTTTTGCCCCTCTTCACTTGAAAATTTCAAATTTTCTGTACCAATGAGAAAAAAAATCAAAAATCAAAATAAATCAAGCTAAGTTAAAAACCTGCAAGGGTAGGAAGCTTAGGCAAAACCAAAACCCGCTAAGTCAAAAACCTGAAAGGGCAGCTTAGGCAAAAGTTAGGCCAGCTTGCTAGGTCGAAAACTCGAAAGGGCAACTTAGGCAACAATTAATGCTCAAAAGTGGCAATCTTATAAAGGATAAAACTGAATTTTCTTTTAAAAGTTGTCAAAATGATTCCCTCTTTACATATCTTAAATCAATACAAGCTATGTAAAGAGACAATCACAAAAGCCTTCAGGCATCTTTCTCTGTCATCTATCTATCAGTCCTGCACATATGCACTATCCAGAGTGTCAAAACCAAAAACTGAACCTTTATACATAATGGGTAAGTATCCTATCTTGAAGCCCTCACAAAAGTATGGGTTGTGTCAAAAATCAAAAACCAAGAAAAAAAAAACAAAAGTTCTACCTTGTCAATATCAGGTCAACATGCACCAATGGACTAGGTGAACCGTCTGCGCCGCCTCAGAGGCATCTCCCTAGAGTCATTAGAGTCCTCAAAGCCAACTCATCTGATAGAGTCTAAGGCCATCTCAGTCACCGTCCGGAGTCTAGTGTCCATCTCCCGAGTTAGAGTACCTCTGCGCTCCCTCTCCCAGCTACCATACTTTACAAGCCACCAAGCCTCATAAGCAACAGTTCTGCCCCCAGAAACTTCATCCTTAACTACATCAACCCCTCTCGGCCAGCTACTCAAGATAGCCATAGTAATATGAGGAGAGATCAGTATATCCCGAAAAAGAGCTCTAGCTAACAACAACTTCTGAACATGCCCCATCTGCCTCATTAGCCTAGAACCATAGTAGAATGTGATGCTATCCATGCCTAGCAGATAAGCCACCTGGTACCCAGCAAACCAAACTAAAAACTGGCTAATCTCATACCAATCACATCTTCATAAAATTTGATCCGACCTCAGCGCCAACGACCACTGCAACCATTCATCTTTTGACCAGAGCCTCACCACGACTCACCGGGAATGATAGTGAGATGGCTCATAAGGGTGGCATCGGGGTTGCTCCACTACCCTCAAGTGATCCCTCAATTAGACCTACAAGATCAGACAGTGCACCATCATAACAGAAATGAAACAAGCACTCATATACAATACCCCTCTTACCCACATAGATTCAGCGATAAACACAATTGAGACAATTCAAATTCCTTTCTAAAACATGCAAGACCAGACATTGCCCCAATACTTAGATTCTAAAAAATGCATCCATATTCCGCCAAACCTAAGCCTTTTTAAGAAAGCACCTTATCTAAGCATAACAAAAGTTAGTTCAAGAATGGTTCCCTAAAGTAGGATCGGGTTAGCTGACCAAATATTCTCAACTCTATAAGCTTGGTTGAGGCTCAAAATAGTCTCCACCAAAGCCATACTAGCAATCTTGGTGCCTCACTCCATCTAAAGGACCAGATCTGCCACCCTTAGATCCCCCTAGCCTATTGAACTAGTCAGTATGCCGGTACTCACCAAGTAGAAAACCAAAGCCTGAGCTGTAACGCCCCAAAATTTTAGATTTTAAAATGGTATTATTTGAACGGGTCATGAATGATATCACCCAAAAGGGAAATAATATTTTATTTGGACCTGATAATGATATTGAATATAATTAATATTTGTGAAGTTAATTAGATTTTGTATGATTAGTCTTAATTAATTAAAGTTGAGATATAAATTTTTCATGAGAAAGTAAGTAATAAATTATTGGTGAATAGTAATTTATCGGTCTATGAATAGTACCACCAATCCAGGACTTCATAGTATTTTAGTATGGAAAAATTACTATTGATGCTTAATATTATATTCAATATTTTTGGAGTATGTTTATATGATTTAGGTGGGTAGAAAATATTTCATGAATATTTTTGGAGAATTAAGGCATTTAATGAATAGTGTTTTCTAGTGTAGTGTATTAAGGAAAATTGAGGAATTATTTTTATGGAGTTAAGTTAATTAATTGGTGGAG
>CANUEX010016799.1:0-23279 GCA_948099535.1 Jatropha multifida
TAATATCTCCTAATAATCTCCTAGTATCCTTCTAATATATGCACAATCTACCCTAATAATTACAAGATTATCTCCTAATAATCTCCTAGTATCCTTCTAATATATGCACAATCTACCCCAATAATTACAAGATTCTAACAAATAATATATTTGAGATTTACTGGACCTGATTGCATGTGATTAAATGAGATAATTATCATCGGGCCATAGCTATATGGATACTGGACTCACACAGGTTAAATCTATATGGGCTCACTATTATTAGAGGACAGCTAGACTCACGTATGGACTTTACAATTAGGCTTACTACGAGCCTCGGAAGCCTTAAACTTACCTAGGTCCTAGTGTAGGTTCGGCCAACGGTTTTGGATCATGACACATAGCTCCCCCTGCAAATGTGATTAGATAATCTAATGTGGACTTTCTTGAGTCAATATCACTAACCATATCTAAAGCATAAACATGTTTTGGTTATGCCTTTAAGGTACCTCAAAATCCACTTTACTGCAGCCCAATGTTTCTTTCCAAGATTTGAAAGAAACCGACTCACTACTCTAACTAAGTGAGCAATATCTAGACGTGTACAAACCATGGCATACATTAAATTTTCAATTGCTGAAGCATATGGAATCTTTTCCATTTCTTCCTTCTCTTGATCGGTAGAAGGGCACTGTTTTGAACTCAATCTAAAGTGATTAGTAGGAGGATAGCTAACTGCTTTAGCATTCTCCATGTTAAACCTTTGAAGTACTTTTTTCTATGTACTTTTCCTATGTCAACAATAATTTTTTTACACTTCAATTCCTTGTCATTTTCATGCTAAGAGTTTGGTTTGCTCGTCCCAAGTCTTTCATGGCAAAAGACTTACTTAGTTGTTTCTTCAAGCTATTAATTTTGGTAGAATGCTAACCAACAATCAATATATCATCCACATAAAGTAAAAGAACAATGTAGTCATTATCAAAGAATTTCTTCACGAAAACACAGTGATATGAAATAGTCTTTCTATAGCCTTGCTCCTTCATAACAAACTCAAACTTCTTATACCACTGTCTTGGTGCCTGTTTCAAACTGTATAGGCTTTTCTTCAATTTACATACATAATCCTCTTTTCCTTTTTCTATGCAACCCTCTAGCTGCTCCATGTATATTTCTTCTTCTAAATCACCATGTAAGAAGGCAGTCATTACATCCATTTGCTTGATTTCCATATCAAACTTGGTAGCCAATCCGAGCACTATTCGAATAGATGTCATTTTCACAACGGATGAAAAAATCTCATTAAAGTCAATACCTTTTGTTTGATTGAATCCTTTCACAATCAATCTAACTTGAACCATGGTTTGAAGCTGTGTTCTTCTTGTTTGATTCTGAACACCCATTTGTTCTTTAAAGCTTTCTTGCCTTTAGGAAACTTCACCAGCTCAAATGTTTTATTCTCATGCAAGGATTTCATCTCATCTTGCATGGCTTTAATCTAGTTCCCTTTGTGTTCATTTTCCATGGTTTCTTCAAAGCATTCAGGTTTCCCCCCGTCAATCATCTGTACATACTCATTTTACTGGATATTTAATAGATGGTTGTCTAACTCTACTAGATCTTCTTAAGATTTGAGAACCTTTCAGTGCTGGTGGTTGAACAGGAACATCATTAGAATCATCATCTAGTTCATTCTCATTAGGAACTTTTGGATTTTTGAACTCTAGCTCTTGTTCTTGTGGAACATTTTCCATCTCCAATTTATCTCTATTCTATTGTTGGAGGAACTATATGAATGTCTGTTGAATCACCATCAAATCTATTGGCAGTCTGCTTCTAAGTCTTTTCAACATCTTCAATAGTCTAATCTTCAATAAATGCAGCATCTCGACTTCTTGTCATCTTTTTCTAGAATGGGTCATAAAATCTATAACCAAATTGGTCTTGGCTATACCCAGCGAATATACATTGTCTAGTCTTGACATCAAGCTTGGATCTCTCATCCTTAGGGATATGAATGAAGGTTTTGCAACCAAAAACTCGCAAATGATCATGAAAAATATCATTTCCTAACCATACTCTTTATGGAGTGTCATACTGTAGAGGGACACAAGGTAATGAAGGTTTTGCAACCAAACACCCGCAAATGATCATAAAAAACATCATTTCCTGACCATACTCGTTATGAAGTGTCATACTGTAGAGGGACACAAGGTGAACGATTTAAAATATGAACTGCTGTGAGTAGAGCTTCATCCCAAAATCTTTTAGACAACCTTCATATGAGAGTAAACATTTGACTCTCTCCATCAAAGTCCTATTCATCCTCTTAGCCAAACTGTTCAGTTGCGGTGTCTTGGGAGGTGTTGTTTGATGTCGAATAACATGCTCTTTGCAAAAAGTGTCGAAGGACCTAGTATATTCTCCACCATTATCTATCTTGATGCACTTCAACTTCTTGCATGTCTGCCTCTCAACTAAGTTTAGAAATTTTTTAAAGACTTCTGAAACCTAATCTTTAGACTTCAATGTGAATACTCAAGTCTTCCTAGAATGGTCATTGATTATCAATTTCAATCATATGAGATCATCAATGGTTTGCATAAATCTAAATGCACTAGATCTAACACATTCTTCATTTTGGAAAGGAGGGAAATCTTAAAAGCTACTCTATTTTGTTTTCTTGTCATACAATCAGGACACTTATCTAAGTGGACTTTATCCAATCCAGATAACATGTTTTTTTTATTAGAATTGTTATTCCTTTCTCAATCATGTGGCATAGTTTTTTATGCCATAATTCAATTGTACTATTTTTCTCCACCACATTCAAAGTGTCTTGATAGAGCTAAGCATACATCACGTATAGCTTTGGATCTTTTTATCCTTTGTATATCACCAAGGAACCTTTAGTGGGTTTCCAATAATCATTTTTGAAGATGCTACAGAAACCTTGATCATAAAGTCTATCAACCGAGATTAAATTCAAATGCATGTCCTATACATACACAATATCTTTTAGAATTAATCTTTAACCATTTTTCGTCTACAAGCAAATATCTCCCTTACCAACAACTTTTAACAATTTGTCGTTTGCCATGTTGAACACACCTAGATTGCCTGGTGTGTAATATGAAAATTTTTCTCTTTGGGATGTTGCATGAAGAGTAGCTCCAGTATCAATCACCTTATTGGTCTCCTGGATTGCAAGATTAATAGTGTCTTCAATGATAATTTGGAACTTAGAGATGACATTGGCTTCATCATCACTATTTTCCTCTTTCCATGGTTTGCCTTTGTTCTTCTTCTAATCACTTTTGAACTTCCGGCAATATATTTTGATGTGCCCCTTTTTTACCACAGTGATGACATATAATATTAGCATATTTATTTGATTTACCTCTACTCTTCTCTCCTGTATTTGAACTTCTAGATTGTCTCCTTCCTCTGGGTTGGTTACTTCTTTTAGTATATGCTACAAGAATGTCTGACTAAAATGAAGAGAGATTTTGTGCTCTACGTCTCATCTATTCATTGAGAACAACATTTTTAATAAATTCACAGCTAACTCCACCATGTGGTGTGGAGTTTGTTACTGATATCTTCAAAGTCTCCCATGACTCTAGCAAGGAGGCAAACACCATAAGGCCAAGGATTTTATCATCAAACTTTATGCCCATACTTGATAGCTAATGGATGGTTGCTTGCATTTCACTCAAGTGATCTGCTACAGAAGTATCTTCCTGGTATTTAAAATTCATCAATTTTGTCAAGTAGAATAATTGATTATTACTAGATTTTGAGGCATATAGCTCCTTAAATTTATTCCATAATGTTCGGGTGTGAGTCCTATCATAAATGTGGTTGTATACAATATCATTGACAAATTGTCAAATAAAGCTGCAAACTTGCTCATGCTCGAAAGCTCATTCTTTATCAGTCTTGTCTTATGATTTATTTGTACAAACACTGATTGGTGCATTTTTATTACCATAAGGAGATCTCTCATTTTATTTCTCCATATATGGTAATTTCCGTCATTTACACTAATCATCTTGCTCGTCCTAGCATTCATAACTTATTTATAGAATTTGATAAATACTAACCGTATACGTAAATAGTAATCGTATACGTGAATAGTGATAGTAACAGTAGACATGTAGTAACAGTAGATTTATAAACAGTACTAGGCTTAATAGTGACGAGCTATTTAACAGTAACTCCAATAGTAACTATTCACCATAAACTTTGAGTTACTATTTTATTATTTATCACTTCATTATTTTTGCGACAGCTTTCCAAGCGGATTGCGCTAAAAGATTCGTCGTCATTTTCTCTTCATTGTGGTATATTTATTTTTGAAATATATCTACAGATTTGATATCGGTCTATAACTGACTGGACTTTAAATGAAGTAATAGTTTAAAAAAAATTCTTTTTTGATGTGGAAGGTCAATTTAGACCGCAACCACAGTGCATAATTAGAAAATTTCTTGACTATAATACTTGAACTTGCCGAAACTAGACTCTGTTACCACTTTGATAGGTCCCACAATAACATTATGAAAATAATTATGATAGCAGAAATAAAAATATATGACATATAAAAATTTATGTGGTTCACCTTTAACTGTTTTAGGGCTACGTCTATAGAATAAATTCCGAATATTTCTTCTATTATAAAAAATATTAGGCTTATGGAGAGATTAATATAAATGAAATAAAAATAGTGACACTTGTAGCATTTTTCAAAACACCTAAAAACAATTTACTCACTATTTTTGTCACTCCTCATTTTAAGAAAAAAGTTTCTTAAAACTAAACTCTCTCTGCTTTTGGTGTTTTTTGCACACCTTCTCTTACCGCACACATTCACATGTATGTATATATATATATATATATAGCAAACTAGCAAAAGTCGAAGGACGGTACCAACAAATCAATAAAATAAAGAAAACTTCAAAATGGACGGTGCCCACTTGAATGTGACACCACCAACAAAATTAGAAAAATTAGTAATAAGAGATTAATCAATTTAATCTTCATAACCCATTTGCAAAACAAATCACCAAATTTTAGCTACTTCCTGAATTACTTAAAGCTTTCAAGTGTAGTTGAGCTGAGAAAATTTACCTGGTGAGAGTTGTGGTTAGAAGCAGTGGCTGGAGATCCTGAAGAGGAGGCTCCATCCACATAAACAGATCTATAGTGAAAGTGCTAAAGAAAACCATTAAATGGTTGAAGAAAAAAAAATGGTTGTAAAACTCTCCAATTTGCACATTGGAGTATTTACCTTTTGACTTAAAAAGAAACGATTCTTGAATAAATGAATAAAGAGTAAAGAGTTTGTAAAAAGAAGTGATTTTAGTGTTTATGTACCTTGAGAATTTAAAAAGTAGAACGTTGCAAATTATCAACATTATCTAATCTAGTTTGAAAGTTTAGGGATTAGGAGCCAATATGTCTCCTTCAACGTCCATTTTTAGGTGTCAAATAATCAAAATCTTTGTATTTATATCCTTTCTGATAGTGCAACGTAACATTTTTGAAGAAAGACAAAATGGGAAAGCTACAGGCCAAAGAGAGATAGACAGACAAATGAAACACCATTTTGGAACATGGGAGCACTCTATCTCTAGGGCCAGAAAATAATTTGTATAATTAATTCTGTTAGATCTTAAAAAAATTTTATTTGGTTTTAATTCGAATAAAAAATTCATATTTTTTTCAGTTGGGCTCGGTTTTAAAAATTTTGAAATTCAGATTGAATTAAGCTAAAAGGTAAATAAAAAGCCAAAAAAAAAAAAGTTTCAATTCAATTTATCCGAGTTATGTTACTCTCTTCGTTCCATCTAAATTATCTTAAAGTTTCTCTTATCTCAATTTTAAGTGCATTTTTTAAAATTAAAAATGTATTGTATTTATTTTTTTTACCCTTATTTATTAAATCCCATTATAATTATGGAGTAGTGTTAAAAAAGGCTAAATATAAAAATTCATTATTGAACCTTGTAATTTTACCCTCATTGCAAACTAAATTTTGCAAATGAACTATTGTACAGTTGAATTTGTAAATATTACGTATTTTTCGATACTAATAATAATAATTTTTAGGTTTTTGACCTCTGTAAAATATTTGATATGTGGTTAGTATGACTTTTAATTTTCAAAAATTTCAACCTTTTAATGAATGTTTAATTGATTTAATTTTACAAGTCGAGGTGCTTAATAAAATAATTTTAAAAATTAAAATATCTAGAAGATCTGGTTTTGTAAATTAAAATATTTGGCAAGTCAAAAAATAAAAATTAAAAGTGTCGTAAGATTAAAGTAATAAAATTCAAAGGCGATTTTATATATTCTGCAATTAAAAAACTAATAAAAAGATATTAAGAGGTAATTTGAAAAAGTAAATTTTGTAGAATGAATGTAATAAACTAATCGTTTTCTTAGCTAGACAGGAGTAATTAATTGAATTTGATTTCAACTAAATCTATCAAAATGTGATACCATCCTCTTCTTTTTATTTATTACAAAAAAGAATAAATTCCTAATGCTTTGGATGCCAAGAAGTTTATGAAACCATGAACATTGGACCACAATAGCAGAACATGCCAAGCTACTTTTTACAGCTGACCCCTCCATTTATATATGCCATAGTCAGGTCCACCACCAGAAAGCTTTTTATCATCCTCCTTACAGCACATGCACTTCCTACTTTCTTTTTTATTTTTTATTTTTTTCACTTTCAATTCAATTACCCTAATTATGAGATATCCGCATAAAGTACATGGTACTACTGCTACCACCAGTTATTAAGATTTCAAATTCTATAAATATAATTTTATAAATTAAAATATTCAAATTAATCAAAAAGCTTTAGGTGGATATAATTTTATAAACTGAAATATTCTGAAAACTAATTAAAATATTTATTAAATACAATTTTATAAATTAAAGTGATTAATAAATCAAAATTATGAATAGACTCAGTCAAAATCATACCCATTTCAGTCTCAAGAATGCTATTTTTCTTTTTTTTCTTTTTGCAAGAAAAGACAGTGAATAGATCACAATTGATATGAGTTACCAAAGAGGAAACATTACAACCAACAATCTCAAAGCAACTTAAATATCCCAATCTGAACAGATGAAAAGTTGCATCAAAAGCAAAAGCAAATGTAATAATTACAACCACCATTTCCACCCAACAAGAACAAATAGAGTAGCAGACATCCATACCCTCCCCAAAGTATTAATGAAAAAGTTATAAATAAATAAAAAAAAAAGAAAAGAAAACTAGTACAATTGAAAATGGAAAAAAGAAAAAAAAAATAAATGACAGTTGGCTCCTAACTTAAAGAAGATTAGGTCCAAATCAAACATATGACAGAACAAAGATTAAACATGATGCAATGAAGATCCTTTCACAATCCATGGAGTGTTATGATCATCTCACCTAGATGAGTTATCATCCACATCAACTACATCCAGCTGTAGATCTTGCTCTTCCCGTTGACTAGATCGACATAGCTCTTCAATCCGGCTGGCTACTTCAGACATTGATGGGCGATTATCAGGGTATTGAGCTGCACAATCTATTCCAAGCTGCAAAAGCTGCACCATTTCCTCCTCCACATTCTGATACCTAAGGAGTTCAAGATCAAATACCTCTGAAGTCCATTCCTCTCGAACTATAGACTGAACCCATCGGGGAAGATCAACACCTTCCTCATTCAATAAGCCATGCGTCGGGGGCTTCCCAGTCAGCAACTCTAATAGCAATACACCGAAGCTAAAAACATCAGCTTTTTGGGAAACTCTGCGAGGATCAGTCACCTCCGGTGCTCGGTATCCAGCAACTCGGTTGGGGGTGGAGGAAGGACCAACAAGGTGAGCAAGTCCAAAATCAGATACACGAGCTTCATAGGACTGAGTGAGCAGGATATTGGATGATTTAATGTTTCCGTGGGAGACATTGGGACCTTGAGAGTGCAAGTACTGGATGCCGCGGGCGGCTCCAAGGGCAATACCAGATCTAATTTCCCAGTTCAATGGAGTCCTACCAGCTCCTTTGTTCCCTGTGATAGAAATTAAGGGATGATGGTGAAAATAAAGAAAAATACAGTAGGAGTTCTGTAGAAAAAAATATTCTTCATGGAGATTGTTTTCAGGTTCAGAGCTTTTTCCTATCACCTAATTATATGTTTCATTCCTGAGGAGAAATTCACAAGATTACATACATGGAAATGTCGGTTGCATATAAGACAGTACAGTTTCATGACAATTAAATTATGCAAAAAAAAGTTACCAAAATACTCCACCAAAAGGGAATAATTAGGCATCACCAATTATTGAGTTTCAGTAAATTTCAAACAAGAAATGACAAATTATATTGACTTTCTGCTCATTCACCAACACCCCACTGTTCAGCAGGAAACAAGCAATTTTAAGCAAGACCATGAATACATTATATCTGCACAAAACAAACAAATACTTCCATAGCCTCCTTGTGGCTACAAAATCCTTGAGCATAATTCAGAAAGAAAACCTTGCAATTTATAGTATCTGACAAATAAGTCCATAATTTTATTGGCAAAGATATTCAGTTAAGAGAGATGACCAGCAGCACCAGACAAGAGGATAAATACAGTTTCAACTTTAAAGTTTAAACCCAAAAAATTTAAAGAAAAAAGGGTAATTATCTTCAAAGATGATGATAATGGACATCTAAACAATCATTCTATAAACAATAAAAGGATGGAATAATAAGAAAGAAGAAAGAGGCAAAAAAACCTGAAGAAATACTGACCATGCAAAAGAGCAGACAAGCTTCCCATAGGCATGTAATCATAGACAAGAAGCTTTTCATCTCTGCTATAATAATAAGCTCTTAAAGGGACCAAATTTTCTTGATCCATAGCTCCCACCATCTCAATCTTCTCCTTGAATTCTCTATCAGAAATAGTTACATCCTTCAATCTTTTAACAGCCACGATAGTCCCCACCTCCAACACAGCCTTATAAGCAGTCCCAAATGTTCCCTTCCCTAACACCTCTGCAGAGGCCCTCAATAAATCTTCTAAGTCAAAAACCCTTGAAGCCTTACCAAAGAACACTAACTTTTTAGCCCCAGCTCCGTTCACTTCTCCTACTCCTTTCCCATTCCCCACCATTGCAGCCGCTGCAGCAGCCGCCACTGAATACCCATTTCCGTTTGCATTCTCCACCTCTCCAATTGGCTTTTCTCCTGGAATTACAAGTTCTTGTTGCTTAATAGACGCAATGTCTATTGATCTTGACTTCTTGCTACCCTTCTTTCTACATAAAAACATCAAAATCAAAACAATAAAAAAGAAGCCAATTACAGATCCAATCACAATACCAGCAATAGCACCACCAGATAGCTTCTTTCTTTTACTTCCATTGCCACCGTCTGTTGGTGAACTTGGCACAACTATGCTACTACTGTTTTCACCAGTGATACAAGCATTAGCTAATGGTTTCCCACAGAGTGAATTACCCAAAAACGAACTCGAATCAAAAGCCTTAAATCTTTCAGGTATAGAACCATTCAACATATTATTTGAAACATTGAACTGTTCTAACTTCTCCAACTTCAAATCAGGAATTGACCCAGATAATCTGTTGTTCTCCAAGTATAAAGTCCTTAATCTTGTGAAATTTTGAAAACCCGTCAAGATCTCGCCGGTGAAGTTGTTTTCACCTAGATTGAGACGCACAAGCTCACGTAAACTAAACAGGAACTCCGGGATCTCGCCAGAGAACAAATTCCCTTGCAGGTAGAGGTTCCTGAGATTAGCACAAGCAGCGAGATCTGAAGGTAGCTGACCAGTGAGAGCATTGAGACGGAGACTAAGCGTACGTAGTTGAGTTAAGTTAGAGAAAATGCCAGTGGGTAGTTGGCCTGAAAGAGCTACTCCAGGAAGGCGGAGTACAACAACACGGTTACCTTCGCAGGTAACTCCAGCCCAAGAGCAAGGAGAGAACTGGGTAATATTCCAAAAGAGAGTACGGCCGCCGACTGAGGAGCGTAGAGAGACAAGCGCCGCCCGGTCGGCGGCAAGATCTGGTCTGGAGAAAGGGAAGGAGATAAGAAGAAAGAAGAAGAAAAAGAGAAGATTTTTTGCAACCATTTTTTGGTAATGGTTTGAAAAGGCGAAAAAATGTGTGTTTTTAATGTCTTTTGAGGTTTTGGAGGTTAGGACTTAGGAGAAAGGCATTGTCCTAAGAGAGACAAGTAGAGGAGGGACAGTGTAAGAGTTAGTAGGGAGGAAGTTATGGAAGAAAGAGTATTGTGAGGGAGGGAGAGAGAGAGAGAGAGAAAGGGACTATACTCCAAACATAAATTAAAAATTATTTTTATTTATAAAAAATATGACAATTTTATTTTATTTAATAGAGATAAAAAAAAATATTTTCCATGCTCCATAAATGATAGACCTATTTCAATTTTGGTGTATCTCTCAGTTTCCCCGCCCCCCAACTGAATTTAATAGCAAGCTCAAAATTAATTTTTTATATAATTTATTCTCTGCACTTGCACCACGAAAGAAAAGGCGCAATTTAAAAAAAATAAATATTTAATTTAAATTAAATTTATTAAAGAATAATTAAACAAAAAATTATAAACATTATTCTATCTAGAAATTCAATATAATTAAATGTTTTCCTAATTCTACAATTTTTAAAATCAAATGTTTTATTTAATTATTTTCTAAATTAAAGATAAGGCATTGCTATTATTATTTTTATATTTTAAATATCAAACTTTTAAATAATTTTTGTAAAAGATATTAAAAATTATTTAAAATATTAAGCTTTTTCCTCTTTTGATGTAAGTCCAGGAATAAATTATGCAAAAAACAGTTTTCATACATATTCCGTCTCCAAAAGATAAAAAAATTTAACACCTGCGAGAGAGTACGTTTCTAATTTTATCAATATATATAATTAATAAATTAAAATACAAATTTTACTTTTACTTATGCCTTTTATCTCATAAAAATAGATTACTTATTAAAATTAAATCATGCATGAAACATGGTTATATGATTTATATTAAATTATTCATAAAACTGATCAAAATATAATTCATGCATTCTATAATATAAGTACTTTTTGGTAATTATTTTGTGTAAAAATATAAATTAATTTGAATTTTTAAGGAGTAATAAATAATATTTTTTCAAATGTTATCATTATTTATATTAGATACAGTAATTACATTTATGAGTTATTTTCAGTTTTGAAATAAAGGGGTAATTTGATCGAATTACTTTTGACTTTGTTGTAATCTAGGAGAATTATTTATTTCTTTAATCACATGTAAAAATCTTAAACCACTTATATTTTGAGATAAATAAAGAAATTTTTAATGAAAAATCAAAGTAATTAAAGTTATGAAATTAGATAATATAGATGGCTATGCACATGTGGGAAGAGCTTTGAAATTCAATCCCATTAAACGTACATATAGACAAAGACGAAAAGTCTTAACTGTAGTTAAATTCGAACTGAATGAATTGAATGGTACCTAAAAATACAGTCTGGACACCAACGGTTTAAAAAAAAGTTACGAAACTATCTAATATAGATCGCAATAAAAATGATTTTGTCTATTTTAGTATTTGATTAATAGTAATGATATTATATTTATTGATAGAGATGTTCTTTAAATAAGAAAAGGATAAGAAACTATAAAATTATTCTCTTGAAAAAAATTAATTTGAGAAAAATGAGTTTATCTTTATAAAGATGAAGGGAATATTAAAATATTCAATATCTCTATAACTATATAAATATATATTTTTTAAAATATTAATAATGATGTTAAACTACCAAAATATTGGTGATATAACATTTTATTTTATTTTCGTTCTAATTAATTTTTTTACATTTAATAAATATAAAATTTTTTTATTAAATGGAGTCATAAATTAATAGAATCTAATGGAGTTAACATTTAAATATGATTGACAAAATATGTATAGTCAAAAAAAATTTTTTTTATCCTCGATTCATTAAAATATTAATAAAAAATAATTCATTTAATGAATGATTATAAAAAAAATAATCATTCACATATTTAAATTTAAAAATTTAGTAAATATTTTAAAAAAATAAAGTCAATAAAATGGATGGAAAAAACATAATTTTCTATATATATATATAATATGCAGGTGTTTTTGTCCCTCGATGATGCAGGTGAATTATTTCTCTGTTAAAATATTCATTTTCTAGGAGGGAGTGTAAGAACGAGCAGAAAAAAGGAAACCCTAGCTGTTCTGTTTGTTCATGTTAGTGGTAAAGCGTACTACAACTGGACAGAGCAGTCAATTGTTTGCTTTTTAGCCAAAAAATGAATTTTAAAAAATAAAAATGGAAATATTATTTTAGAATTGTCTTTTTCTTTCTTCTCCTTCTTCTTCCTCCTCAGTTTTTAATTTTTTTTCTTTATCTGTTACTGCAAAAGCAAATATTGGAGTCCGGCTGCAGTTCTGTTTTTTAGTTGCTTTTGGGTCTTCTTTTTTGGCTTTTTCGTTTTTCCGACATATTGAAAAGAAAATTTCTCTCTCTCTTCTTTTTTATTATTTACTGAATCTGTGTTTATATGTACATAAATGTAAAAAACACCATATAATTAGATGTGGCTATCATATTCTTTTATTGAAACCAAGCTTAAAATTAGATTAAAAAGTACTTAGGCCTTGTTCGACAATTTTAATTATTCTACTAGCTATTAACTATTGCAACTATTAATTGTTCGATATTAGATGTCAATAGTCTATTAATTATTAGTTGTTTATACAGTGATTTCGAATAAAAGTGTTCGATAAAAATAACTGTTTGATTAATTATTTAATGTAGAATGATAAAAAATGTATGAACAAATATTGTTGCATAAGGGCGTTGGCTCTTTTATGGAAAAAAACAACAAATCTGCTGACTAATAGTTTAATTTGTGAATTAATTGCGGGTGTGCCAGATGTATGAAGTAAACTGACTAAAGAAATAAAGTGTGTTTGATTTGACTTCTAGGCTATGGGTTTGATTCTATGGTATATATTTTACCAATTGTGCAATTAAAATAAAATTGTCAAAGAGAATTGTAAAAAAAAAGCTTGATTACTTGAATGTGAATTGATTGCTTGAATTGAAAAGAGAGGTTATAATTATAGAAAATGTAAATAGATAGTGCTTAGGAAAATAAAAATAAAGGATTTGAAGATAAAATTGCTTGACTCATTTAAGAGTTTGATTTGATTTATTGAATTCACCGAAGAATTTTGGTTGGCTGACTCCATTGTTTCCTCTCCATTTATAAGTTCCACAGACAGTTACTAAAAAGATCTATTGACACACGTTTTCATCATTAGCTTTCTTAGTCCCCACCCTTATTCCTGTCAACAACTGTTTGAGAAGTGCTTTTCTTTTTTCCAACTGCACCTCACGTCTTTATCCTTTTCTTTTTAATTAATTAATTAATAAAAATTAATCAATTAATTAAAAATAATATCAATTGGGTC
Source organism: Jatropha multifida (assembly GCA_948099535.1). NCBI lineage: Eukaryota > Viridiplantae > Streptophyta > Magnoliopsida > Malpighiales > Euphorbiaceae > Jatropha > Jatropha multifida. The sequence continues at coordinate 13,530 of CANUEX010016799.1, forward strand.
CCAAATAATTACAATCCAAGCCAAATAGAAAATATAAAGCCTAAATTTAAAAATTCACAAAATGGGTTCAACAATTGCCTCCATATTATGTTGGCCTGATGGGCCACACTTAATATGTTAGCCCATTTTAAAAATTCTAACTCATTTATAATTAAAAGTTCAAAAATTAAAAATGCAATCCCTACAAATAATAAAAACCCTAAGATTGCATTAACTTTCTTCCTTTGTGTCGTCGTCTGCAAAAACTCCCAAGATTGAAAATTTACAAATTGAGTATCAGCCAAAGAGTTCTACTTCTGCTCCATTTTCTTCCTTTTGTCGCCATCAAAATGCAAATTATTATTATTTTTCTTGATTCACCTTTGTCATTGGCCATTAATAATGGTGTTGTTACTTAACAACTCTGAACCATAAGTTTCATCTTTCCTTTTTTTTTTCTTTTTTATTTAGATAATATATATATATATATATATATATATATATATATATATACACATACACACGTGTATATACATATGTATATACATATGTATAGAAAAATGGATCTTTTTGGGTGGCAATAAATTTATGAATGAGAATTAAATAGCTAGGTATTTGTATGTTGTCTTTGGTGAATTTTTGAAGAATCATAGCTATGGAACCAATAAAAAATTATTCCGAAGGCACCAAACTTTTTATACCAATTTCGCCGACAACCATTTTTTTAGATTATGGCACTAGTGAAAATATATTTCTACTCTGAGCAAGGGAAAAACTGGTTCATCTGACATGAATATAAATTGTGTTGCGAATTTTGTACCTTTAATTTTCTACTAATAGGTTCCACTGCTTCATTTACTAACACCTTGGGCAGTGTCCTTTCTAATGTACCAACTCCTCAAGTAAGTTCCTCTGCCAAATTTTGCACCATTTCTTTCAGTCAAATTCTCTCTAGGGACATTTGCGACTGGTTCATCATCCTCTCCATCAGTTGTTTCTAGATATATTTTTCGAATTAAGGTGACTCCCCTAGCTCATATGTCAACAGTCTCCCCTTCTCACTGGTTAAGATTCAGACGTTCCATCTATCTCTTCTCCATAGGTATGTTCTCTATCATACCTGCTTATCTTTTTTGGATACACCTGCTTATACTTTGCAAATGATTGCTCTTCGAATTTTATCTATTATTGAGATTGAGGATCCATTACTTGAGATTTAATCCCCTTTCGTTTTTGTAGTGATCTGCCTTCTTCTTCTTAAGTACAAGCTTGGATAGAAAGCCATGAGACACACTCCTCTATAATTTCATAGCACTAGTGGACCTGACATTGATTCAAATATATGAACCCTGACTAAACTTTTTTTTTTAATTTGTTTGAATATATTTACAGCTGTGAATCGGCCTTTACACATTTATAAAAGAAATAGCCAGTAGGCTTGTTTACTTTATTCATGATTGTCGTTGGATCAACTATGTCACTTACTTGTAATTATTGCATTGATTACTACAGGTGAGCTTTCTTAATGGGCTGTGGGATCAGCCCCATTGCCATTGCTGATGATCCTTCATTTCCCACCCTAGTGGGATAGTACTTCTTAAGGTAACGACTCTTGGCATTTCTCTTGTGCGGCTCTCCTGTACTACTTAATAACAAATAAGTGTTTCCTCTAGGCTTTTATGACCAAAAAAATGTATGATCTTTTGTTTCAGCTTAGGTTTCAACAGGCTGCTAATATATGAAATTCTTGAATTCCCAAGCGAACTGAGGTTGACGTCCTACAAAAGATATTGGACTTCAGTAAGAACATCATCCAAATTAAGAAATGTTAATTCTTCCTCAAAGATCACTTCAGCACCATCAACCTCCTGGTACTCCTCTATAGCTAACCTGTCAAATAATTACTGCAAATAAATTATGGAGATAGTAGTTACAGCTACTGCCATCTCCTTATTAGTATATGACTTAGTCTCCCACCTTTACCTTTTGTAAGGCACGATGGCTAATGATGGCGTTGAACTAACTCCAGAGGTCTTTACAGCTGATGAACTATTAGAAGATGTGCTAGAATCCTTTGAATCTTTAATAATTAAACACTCTAGTTATTTTGTGGGTCTAGGTCCCTCTAAAAATTTCTACTGCTAATGTTGTTGTGACTCTTTAGGTGTCTTCAAGGACCTCGAATGAACCTGCAACTTCTCCAATTGATCAATTATGCTCCTTAGACATGCTTAAACAATGTTGATAGATGCCACAAGTGGGAAATGATCCTCATCAATCAACATTTGCTCTTTGTTAGGGAACCTCAACTCTCCTCTATTAATGTGATCCTGTAGAGCATTCTTGAAATTCCAATAGTTATTAGTATCATGGTTCTAGGAATCATGATACTTATAGTATTACTTGCCCTTCATCTCTTCTTTTATCGCCAGCTAATGACCAGATGGAAGAGATATAAACTTTTCCTTCAGTAAGAAATCAAATATATCCTCTATCTTAGAAACATCCAATGTGAATTGAGTCTCTAAACTGGATTTCTTCTTCTGAGGAGCTGTCTTTATTAGAGCTCTAAGGTTGGACATATAAAGAAACCTAAATTCACCAAGTTAGCCATAATTATTTCTTGATGATGCTCCTGATAGTTAGTTCCTAGTGAGCTTCTTTTTATTTGTGATTCTTCTTTCAGCAGCTCTTCATATTCTCCTATCTTAGCCACTAGCTCATTAAATCTCTGAACTCCATCCTTTGGAATTTCTTCCTTAGCTTGAAGTGAGCTTCTTTTCATTTGTGATTCTTCTTTTAGCAGCTCTTCATATTTTGCTATCTTAGCCACTAGCTCATTAAATCTTTGAACTCCATCCATTGGAATTTCTTCCTTAGCTTAAAGTGAGCTTCTTTTCATTTGTGATTCTTCTTTTAGCAGCTCTTCATATTCTGCTATCTTAGCCACTAGCTCGTTAAATCTCTGAACTCCATCCTTTGGAATTTCTTCCTTAGCTTGAAGTCCAAGCCGCTCTAAGCCATCTTGAAAAACTCGTGCTCAGGTAAGAACACCTTACACTTGTTCCTCAGCTTCTTAAACCTTGTAATAAATGAGTCAACCATCTCTCCACTTCTTTATGTCATCCTAGACGACTCGACCACACAAACCTTTGGCTCAGCTTTAAAGAATTGAGTATGGAAGAGATGCTCCATCTTATATCATGAATTAACTGAGTTTCGCGAAAGTGTTGAATACTAGGTGAAAGCTGTAACTGTCAAGGAGTTAGGAAACAATCGCAACTTATAGTTAGCAAAATTCTACAAATGTGTAAGTTCCCCACATTGGATGGTTAATCTGGCTATATACTCTAGGGTCGATTGTCCATCTTCTCTAGAGAATAATGTGAAGTTTGAAATTTTATATGCGCTGGTAAGGTTTCTCTCTGTTAATGGTCTCTAAATAAGGTTTCATAAACTTTAGGCGGCCAACCTGCCCAAGGCTAAGCCCATACAGCTCCTACACAACATCCCTCAAAATATCCATAGTGACTTTGGGAATCTAAGGAACATGATTAGTTGTCACTTGAGGAATTGTAGCAACACCAGTGTATGTATTCTGGAGAGCTGCATTAAAACCAACCCCTTTAGCTCATTAGCTTCCTCCTACACCTTTTAGCAACTAAGGATCATGAGAAGCCTCAGTCTCATAGACACCTGGGTGAGTCACAGGATTAGTTGTTCCGAATACAATGCTTGAAGTCATTATAGGCTTGCTAGTGGGGCGACCTGTCTAGAGTGGTGCCTTTGATGGGTGGTGCACTAGCTCCTCTCTTTGATGTGCTGGTTGACACCTCTCTTCAACAAGAGCAGGTCCATTGTTAGTGCCCTTCGAGGGACTTTGAGGCGGTTTCCCCTCGAGTTCTTCGACACACTTGGATGAAGATTCGTTCTCCTCCTTAGTAGAAGACTTGCTAGTAGGAGATTAATTGATAGGTGAGTCCACATGATCAATCTTTTTTTCAGTGACCTTCTCCATGAAGATATTCATAGTTTGCAGTAATTAGGCTATCATTTTACTATTGTTCCTCTATTCTTTTAGTATTGCCTTTACATCAAAAGAACTAAAGTTAATGACAACATCATCAGAAGTAGAAGTCATTTAATTTAAGCATTTATTGAGATCGTCAGAGATAAGTGCAACTTCTGGGGATTTTGAGCAAGAGAGTTTATTTCTCCTTCCTCGTGAGGATATACTCCTCTTTCAGGTCTTCCAAAGTCTTCCCTTATAGGTCCTCCATTCAAATCTAGAGACCTTACAACAATTTCTTTTTCAACAACAAAATGAATTTTTCGAGTCATGGTGTTTTCTTAAAATTCAAGTGAAAGATGGAATGCACAAAAGCGGTCCACTGGGCGTGCCACTAAGATTGTTGTTCTTTTTTTAAAAGAGCAATGAATCTGCTAGCTGCCAGCTTGATTTGTGAATTAATTTTGGATGTGCTAGGTGTGTAAAGTACACCAATTGAAAAAGTAAAATGTGCTTGATGTGACTTTTAGGTTGTGGGTTAGGTTCCACGATATACACTTCACTAGTTGTGTGATTAAAATAAAATTGGCAGATGAAATTGTAAAAGAGAGCTTGATTATTTGAAATGTAAATTGATTGCTTATATTGAAAAGAGAGTTTGTAATTTCAGAAAACATAAAAGACAAAGCTTAGGAAAATTAAAACAAGGCTTTGAAGATAAAATTGTTTAACTCATTGGAGAGTTTGATTTAATTTGTTGAATTCGTCAGAGAATTTTGGTTGTTCCGTTTTTCCCTTGCTCCATTTATAAGCTCCACAGGCAGTTACCAAAAGGATCCACTGACATATATTTTCTCATGGACTCCCTTGGTTCTCCACCTTCTATTTGTGTCAACAATTGCTTGAGGAGTGCTTTCCTTTTTTTCAATTGCAGCTCACGTCGTTATCCTTTTTTTTTCAAATAATTAATTAATAAAAATTAATTAATTAAAAATAATATCAATTGGGTTCCAATTAATTACAATGCAAGTGCAAATCCAAAATATAAAGCCTAAATTTAAAAACTCACAAAATAGTTCAAGAAAGGGAATAAGGCAAAGACAAATGACGGGTACAGGCATCGTAAAACTTTTATAAAATGTTAAATGTTAAGGAGGATAACGTTTCACGAAACCATGGTTCAAACTCTAAACGTTAGTAAAAATATTATGTTACCGAACGTCATAATTAATTAAAAAGATTAAAACATTAAACTTTATTCCAAACGTTGATGCCAAATTCGATAACCTTTTTACTAGCTTTTAACATTTTTATAATATTCGGAAACATAATGTTTGAATTAATTGTTTAGAGGTTAAAATAGCATTTTATAAAAAAGTTAACCTCTTTGGGTCTATTCAAAATTAATTGTTTTAGCACCTATTAACTGTTTGAGTAACTTTTCATAAAATGCTAATGTTTGTTGGACAATAGTATTTAGAGTAGTTTTTAGTGTTTTAAACTAGTCAAAATATTATTTCATTATGTTCGATGATGTGAGATATAAAATAGCTTTAAGAGGATTAGAGTAATTTTTTAAAACATAATCCCACCTAATGTTTAGCATTTTACGCCTTATTGCTGAAATTTTTTTAACAGCCTTATACTTAATAAATTTAAAATTCTTTCATTTTCTTATCATATTATGCCTTTTCTTATGCTCGTTGATAGTAAAAGAAAAAAAAGAGTTTGTTTATATATTTGAATTTGAAGTAAAGCAAATATTAAAAATTAAAAATTAAAAATATTGATCATTTACAATATTAAAAGTTTTTAATTTTATTTATAGAATAGTTTTTACGGTCTTAAATTTTAAAAATTTAGGTTTAGTAAAATCGTCATTTTTTTTATAATGAGATTAATACTATGGGCTATAAGTGAAAATTCTACTGTTTTTTTTTGTCATTTAAATTTGATTGCAAATCAAACAACTATTATTACCAAATACTTTTACTTTTAATCGCTACTTAAATAGCTAACAGCTACAAAAACAATTATTATTGTCAAACAAACCTCAAAAGCTAAACGTTACATAAAACATTATCTTAATATCTTAAAACTAATTTAAACATTATGTTATCGAATACTGTAAAAAATAGTGTTTAGTGCTTTGACCAATCAAAATATTAAAAGCTACTTAAAAAGTTTTTGTCGAACACAATCTTTAATGTTGTTTAGCTTTTAACGGTTTATAGAATGTTACTCAAACAACTACTAGTTATTCAAATAGCTAATCGTTACTCAAATAACTAAATGTTACTAAAATAATTAACGATTGATAAAATAACTAATTTTATCAAATAGGCCTTATAATCATGATTAAATAAAAAATTTTAATTTAAATTTTACGGCATTGAGAAGAAACAATTCAAACTTTGATTCATTTTCAAAGGTTTTGAATTAGAAAACAATATATATATGTTTATATATATTTGGTAAAAGAAGGAGAAAATCAAATTAACTATTATAAGAGAAAAACAATATATTTCAGGACATAAACAACCCAAGATAAAGAAGATAAACTTCTATTCCTTCACGGAGTTATATGATTGATGTGAATATATGAATCAGTATGAAAAATTTAAATCATAACTTTTAATGAAAAGTTATTTTTCTAATATTTAATATAATGATTATCAAATGTAAGTATAAAATAAAAGTATTGTAATCATATTTTCTTATTACTCCTATCCATAAGTATGAATAATTTTAAAGTAGTTTTTGTAGGAAATATAAGTTGTTTTGACAATATTAAGGAGTAATTAATGATTTTTTTTCCAATTTTACTTTATACATATTAAACACATTAATTATTAATGATGTGAAATAATTAAATTTTTATTGTAATCGGAGGAAATTATTTGCTTACGACGCAAAAACTTTAAACAATTTATATTTATGGACACCGAAAGTGTTTTTTTAAAATTGATCATATTATTCATTATCATAATTTTTTATCATTTCCAAAAACATTGTTCAATTTAGTCCCTTTTTTTTTTGAAAATTAAGTCTAATGTATTGCTGTTGACTTTACTAAATTTACTCATATACTTATAATACAAAAAATAACAATTGAGTGACACCTAACTTTTTAAAATTTGCATTTAAGTATGTCGGTCTGATTTGCCTCGTGGAACTCATTTTTTCATATCTAGGAGATGACGTGGCATAAGTAGTATAGGAGGGCATGCTATCAAATTGTCCTAATTTGCCCTTTTGAACACTATGTTCTCTTTGGTTTTATTTAATTGTCAACTAACAAGACAAGAAAAGTAGAGTTCGTATCAAGAAGATGAAAAATTAATTAACAGTTTTGTAGCTAATCCAAATGTAAATAGAAGCAATGATTTAAAGAAACTACTAAAAACTCTTTACTGTAAATCTTTTATCAATATAAAGGGAAAATTATTGTTTGGCTCAGTTACATTGAGATATCCTTCCATTTATTTTATCGATTTTAGACTTTAAAAGCTTATAAAATGACATTAATAACCCTTGCTAAAAAACAAAGAAAAAAACACCTCACTCCACCTTTTCTATACATACGATAGAAAATAAAAATAGTTGAGAAAAGATGGGTACCCTTATCTTCTCCTATATTAGGAGAGATGTTCTCTATCTTTTCCAATGCTTTTGCAGTAAAAAGAAATAAGAGTTATGAAAAAGAAGGAATTTGATTAGACTTTGTAATTTCATCAAATGCTTAGTTTTTGCATTTTAATTATTTTAATTAGGCTAAAAAGAAAAAAGAGTGGCTTGTGTACCAACTACCATTGCTGAAGAATAAAAAGGATTATGAGAGAAATTACCTCGAAATAATGCAACAAATACATTGTTGTCAAAAATATAAAATTTTAGACCTAGAAAATGCTTCCAAAATCATGGGTTTCATCCTTATACAAGACTTTAGTGACAAGGATTTTTTTTTCATTAGCTTTTAGATCTGAATCCCTTTTGCAAAGTGTAATTATCAAAGCTAAAACCTAGTTAGAACTTTCCACGAACACCTTATCCGCACATTCTGCATCATCCTCTCTTTCATTGATGAATCTTATTTCAAGACCCAGCAATAGTAACGATTAATTTTTCACGGTCTACTACTAGAATTAGTTCTTTTATTGGTTTTGCAAAAAAAAAAAAAAAAAAGAAAAAGAAAAAGAAAGAAACCCACCTTTCATACTCATGGCTTGCTCCTTGCTCAGGCATCACAAATAACAATCGTTTTCTTTCCATTATCTCAAAGTCAAGTCCTTTTTTTACTTATGATAATATACGTGCTGGTTCAGGCCTTCGGTTTCTAAGAATGGTGGTAACCAGAGTGCAGATATTGACAATAATGACGGTTTACTTAAGAAGTAGAAATCGAGACACATTCTGTGCTTATTCTTGCACAACACCAATATAAAGACATAAGTGGCTTTTCAAGGATATTTTTGATTGAAATTTAACTTCTCTTTCTTTGGAGCGTTAAATTTTCATTGGCTCGTACTTTTAAAGTGATAAAAATGGACAGAAGGACATGTTGATTTAACGGACCTAAACTATAGATGTATTTTTTAAAAATACAATAGTAAAGTAGTGAGTTTTATCAATACATAGGAGCACAATTATAATTTTCTCCAACACAAATGACCCCAATAACCACAATGCTTAAGTAATAAGGATAAAAAATATGATGTGAATAAGCAACAAATCATTGGTGGCCACATATATAAAAGTTAAAACAATTGTAAAAGAAATGCAAAATCAAAAAATAAAAAAAATAAAAAAGATAGAGCAACTTGTTATGAAATTAGTGGATATCCCACGTAAGCTAGAAGTCTTATTCATTATTAGTCTAAAAGTTTATTTGATGTAAAAGCCTATTTCCCTATTATTTACTACCCATGTATCCTATATATATGTGTGGCTTCTCATCAATAAGGTTTCACTCTTATCTTTTGCTCTCTATTCCTTCTCTCTATTCTCTCCATAATTCTTTATTATTTTATAACATTTTATCAACACGATTTCGTTCTACCTGGAGATTTGCGATAACCAAATAAAATTTAAGTATTTCAATTTATTTACTCGTACAAGGTCTGTCTTGACATTGCATTTTAGAATTTGATTATTATATGATTATTAATACTGATTTCCAATTTGATTGATTTTTGTTAACATTTTTTTCAAATATATTGTTAATCTTCGAATTTATTTATGTTAATATACAAAAAAAACTTTGGAAATTTGATACGTATTTATTTTCATAATAAATAAATAAACATTTTAATATATTTTCTTATTATATATGTTTGAGATTTAGATTTAATGTTCATTATAATTACAATAATACATTTAAGTATATAGTATTTTATTTGATTAAATTATTCTACAATAGAATTATCTAATATAATTATTTTATTGTTATAGTATTCTCATATAATGTCAAATCTTATAAAAATTGAGTTTGTGGCCCTTGATATGACAGGCAGGAACTATTTATCATTGATGGTGTGTCGAGACCACAAAAAATAATTTCTACTCTTCCTAATCCAAATAAATTGTAGATATGGCGAGAAGAGTCGAACCCTAGAGACTAAAAAAAACTAATTTTTAAATTGAAATCAGTTGGTAAAATAATAAATAAAAGGGGGGGGGGGGGGGGGGGGGGGGGGGGTTGGGTGTTTTAAAAAAAAAGAAGACGAAAGAGGTGAGAGTAAAGGGAGGGGAACAATAAAAAA
>CANUEX010016801.1:0-13880 GCA_948099535.1 Jatropha multifida
CAAAACACACTAAATGAAGTCATTTTAGGCCCAAATAAACAAGTTAATTTAGGCCCAGTCACATGAATAATAAAATCAGCCCAAAACAATAAAGCCATGTAATTTTAATAGGGCCTTTACAAAGCTTAACATTAACTTTTCCAAGCTTCCACAAGATAAAGAGGTCTTAGCCCATAATTCCCATATTCATTTAGCTTTAGCTCTTTATCTACAAAATGTTGTCTGTAGCCTTGTAATGCCTCTTTCAGCCTTTTTGCCTTGGATCTAGTTATTGGTCCCGTTGGGAAGGCAAAAGGGTCCTTAACTCCAAGCCCACACTCTAAGCTCATATCAAAGAGTTACCGACCAAGTTTTACTTGTGGAGAAGCTTATACCATCAAGCATTGGTTGTGAGAACTAATACAATGCTTTCTTAGCATAGACTTAATGATAATATTGATGTTTGAATAGAAGATTACAAAGACAATTTAGGGCAAATTGTCGCATTAATTACCTTCAGGAGCGGTTGTGGATGTAGATGGAATGGATTATTTCATTCCTTTTGATTCGTTGACTAATAGAAAATGGCTATTGCACAGTAGCCACATGATTGTTGATTTTTTTTTCCTTGGATATTCCGAATCTATTGGGCTACTAAGTAATAAAGCGTTTTCGACGAGTACTTGTTTCGTGAAGATTCAGTCCTCGATCTCACGAGAGAAAATGACCATTGTATAGTAATTATATGATTATTGAATTTTATTATCATTTTCTTTGAAATAGTTAGTTACCCGTTTTAATATGCCATATTTTTCTTGTTGAATTTATCTTTGTTTTAAGGATTTTAATTCATTGAGCCGAGTATGTGTCTGCAACTATAGAAGTAATGAAACTGCCTTTGTTAAGAAAAAAAAAGAAAAGAGAAAGAAAGTAGTAAATGTTATAAAATAATACAAGATTCAAGAGAAAAAAGAGAATGAATAGAAAGTAAAATATGAGAGAGAATACGAAAATGTATTATTATTTATGAGAAGTCATATATATATATATATATATATATATATATAATTGCACAAGTGAAACCCTAATAGGGTATTCAACAAATCAGGACTATTTGGTTAAAATTCCTCGCTGGATAATATTTGATTTCTAATCCAAAACTAATTATAAATGGGAGAACTTATAATAACTTCTTTAACTTAACGCGAATAACTACTATTCAATTTAATAGTGTGTCCCTCTAAAAATAGGAAGTTTCTTTCTTACAATAATCTTGACAATTAATTGCAATTATTCAATAAATAATTATACTAAATCATTTTGAGCATAAATAAAAGCAAAAATAGACTACCCTATATTATTCTAATTAACACATGCCATAATCATTAAGGGCCTAATGTGTAAATTGACAATCATTCTCAAGCTTAAATTATTTTAATAGTATAATCTGAAAATTATATTCTTAATCAAATTATTTGCACAAATAAACATGCAAATTTCTAGTTGCATATTTATAATAATATTTGTAAAGTTCAAGTTGCAAGTTAATAATAATCATGTACTATCTTTTGGATGCATTCATAATATATCCAAAATCAATTTATTAATAATTTTCCTTTAGAAAATACAAAGAGTTCAATTTGAACTCTTGGTCCGCTTAATAATTAATTTACTTTGAAAACAAACTAAACATGAAAAATTTATTACAGTTAAAGAAACTTCTGGTTCATCAATCAATATTCATATAAGGATTAAATTTTTTCTTTTCACATCATTATTTATCAGGATGGTCCAACCGATCATATCAAATAATAAAGTACTTATAATTGTAAACTTAATTTACTTTGAAAATAAACTAAATATGAAAAATTTATTATAGTTAAAAAAACTTCTGGTTTTTCAATTAATATCTATATAATGATTAAATTTTTTTCTTTTCGCATCATTATTTATTGAAATGGTCCAATCAATCATGTCAAATAATAAAGTAGTTATATTTGTAAACTTTCAGTTTACAATCATATTTATTTCAATCATTATCTTTATATAATATCCATTTTGATGAATATTCTTGGAATAATACATTATGCATAAAATTCATTCCTTTAAGTAATAATATTTGCTCTTCTAGAGCTTTTAAATATTCTTTTACTAAAAAAGTCATATTTGTCTTCCATATTTTGGTGTACAATAACCAATGTCCATATGTACCACATATATTTGTACCACTTCTAATGGTAAAATTTATTCTTAATAACTCATGTGGCTATCATAATTACTAAGATCATGATTTCAACTTTAATCTCATTAATATTTTCAATGACAAGTATATCTTTATCATTATTCACGCCCATGTCAATTTATCGCATTCACTTTAAGGAATGTTACATGTCTAATTAGGTGGATTTCACTGTCCCCACACCCATTATTGTATATGGTTTCATTCTCTTTAGGGAATAGAGCATATCCAGTTGGACGAGTTTTATGATTTTTCATTAATATTTTTTTTATTTTGCTCAAGATATAAAATAAATTCAAAATATATCTTAAAATTTTTATCTCGATATTGCTACTTTAGAAGTATATTCAAGGTATAAATATCATTGACAATCTAGATAAGGGCTAATAGCTCCAAATATAATAATGATAATATTTTAATAAATTAATTCTCAAAATTTGTAGTACTTGGATAATATACTCAATATATAGCAATAATTATAATAATAACAATAACTTTAATATTACAAAATTAAAACAACTTATAATTTTACAAGTTTTGCAACGATAAATGCATTTATTTGTGATACTTTTAATATTGTACATTTCTTTGATAATTTTAGTCAAATGAAAATTATTCTCTCTTTAAGTAAATTAACTTTGATTGTCGTAAACCGCAAATCCTCCTTTTAAAATATCGCGCTAGAACAATCGTGTTGATAACGTGTTATAAAATAATACTAAAATTAGAGAGAAAAAAGAGAAGGAATAAAGAGCAAAATATGAGAGAAAATACGATAGTATATTATTGATGAGAAATTATATATATATAGTTACACAAGTGAAACTCTAATAGAATCTTCCACAAATCAGAAATATAGTTCATATAAGATATCCTCCTATTTCATAACAATAAAAATCTAATTAAACAAAAATAACATCATATGTAAGTTTTCATTGACATCGGTTGATTTTTTTAGAAGAATTTAATTTTTGTTTTGGTAAAGTTTTTATAAGTGAAAATTTTGAAAATTTATGGAATAAACTTTACAAATAATCAAGCAAAATTATTCTCATTTCAATAATTAAAAAGTAATATATGTTTATCTAAATATTATGAACATTTTTTTTAAATTTAAATAATAATCAAGTTATTTTAATATAAATTAGTAATTAGCAATAAAACAAAAATTCCTATTTAATTCTCATAAAAATTTACTGCTTTTGACAAAATCAGTATTCAAATTATAGTTCCTCAACTGTTGTTCTCGGCAAAGATATTCCAACATGGTATTCAAATTCCCTTAAGTATTGCTGCATGTTGAATTTTAAGTCCCAAAACTGCTTAAGAATATATGAAAAAAAACCTAGCTAAAAGTTTCATGCATATACACCTATCGTTCAAAGAGAATTCTCCAGGAAAAAAAAAATAGAAGCCTTATTTATAATTGATATATTAACTGAATTGAAATTTCCTATTGGATAATATTTGGAATACAGAATATCAAAACTCCCAAAGAGGTTAACTGGCATGCGCGCCATTAACTACCTATTAGTCTCATGGGTATAATCCTATAGCTAATAGAATTAATCAAAGGGGAGAAATCTACAGTTCTCCTCGCGCCTTCAATCTCAATGATAATAAATTAAGCTGTTCTTAGATAAAATAGAAAAGAAAAAAAAAAAATACTATATGCTGCTATTCTCCGCAGTTAGAATTTTGCAGCACTGCATCTCCCCTGTCCTATTGGTCATGTCCATTCGGTTATAATCACAACTCATCATGAACCTCATTTTCTTCCTTGAACTCTTCAGCCGAGCTGCTTGAGTCTACTGTTGATTTTTCAGTTTCAGCATTCTTCTCAGAAGTAGAATTAGAACTGGTCGAATTCTCACCGGTTTCCTCGGATTCATTTTTCTTAGGCTTCTCAGCTTTAGGTTTTGGCTTGGGAATTTTGTTAGCAGCAGCAACCTTAAAAATTGAAATGCCAAAAACCATTCAAAACTGTCTTGTCAACGGAAAACTGAGGATATATTTGGTAAGACATAATAGAATGTAAATATTAATATAATCAAATACATATCTAGTGTAGACAAAAACCATTCAATTAATATAACGTTACATTCCATTACCGCTTACCAAATATAGCATTACAGAAAAATCCTATTTTCAAGAAATGCAGAAATAATTTAATACCTTATTTTGAAGATTAAACAACTTTTCGTATACTTCTTCAGATGTAAATGCTGGTTTGCTGAATGCTAAAATCCTGTTAAGAAGATGAGGTAGGGAAGAAAGAAAATGTTAAATAACAATCAACACCCTGGATTTAACTAATCCATTTAATAGATGCACAAGTTCTCTATAGTCATATCTTAAAATGCCGTGAATAGACTTCTTTTTAACTAATCCTTGAAAGTTCTTTTGATCCAACCATACAACCAATATATTCAGGTCTTCTTGCCAGAGTCAAGTTTTCTCCACCTCAGAGAAAATGATGGCGCATGCATTAAAAATAACGGTAAACTTAAAATATGTTTCACTTTTAACTTGTTGCTATTCATGCTGCAACTATGCAGATTCAAAATTCAGTTATTAATGTTTCTTCATATCCTTTGAGTAGTTTAAGCTCTAGTTCAACCGTTAGGATCCGATTTTATTAGGTTTATCTTCACATATTATGATAGCAGAATAAGGACAGACCGCATACATACAATCAAACCACTTAGCTGGGTATTCTTGTCAATTAACGGACTTCAGTCATATTTACCTTCAATAACTTGTAGTCTCCTTACAAACTAAATTAGGATTAGGGTTTGTTAACACATCGCTATGGTATCACAATTATGGTTGCAAAGCACTATAATATGCTAGATAATAAATAATCTAGACAACAAAAGAGCCTTTGATCTTTTTACATTAAGTCATGTTAAACTTTCTGTAGTCTACAATGCAAAGCACTAGGTTATACTTGCTGAATATGCAAATGGACACTTCACATACAGAATGTTCTTCCTAAGACTTCAACTATAACTTGTGCATATGAATATACATATATTAATCTAAGATCATATAGACAAGTTAATATAAATGGCCAAATACTTAAAGAAACTTAGGAAATTATACTAAAAAAATAGAAACTATAGGTTGCAGCACAGCAGCAACCACAGCCAATAACAAAAACAAAAATTGAAGGGAAGTGGAAACATCTTACTTCTTCTGTTCAGCCTCCTTCTCATCCAGCCAACTCTTTAGCTTCTCAGCATCACTTAGAACCTCATCTATTTTATTCTTTGGAAGCCACGGTTTGTTCTTCTCCCAGCCCTGCACAATCTGCAGTGAGATAAAAAAAGGGGTCAATCATGCTTTTAAAAACTAACTGCCAAGTAGAGAAGACAACAGTTGCAATAAAATGAAGCAAACTTCTATTCTATAAAAGGCTGAATAGGTAATAAAGGTGCATCAATTGACATCTGCAACTGCTACTGCAACTCACTTATATAACCAAAGACAATAACCAAATAGTCAACAGTAAATTGCAGAAAAGTTGCCAAATGGAAGAACCACTAGCAGCAAATACATGATATCAATCAAAAACAGAGATTATTTAACAAACACATGATACATGCAAGGGTCCGATGGAAAAACAATTCAAGCATCATATCAAAAACACACGATAAGTGCAAAGGTCCAGTGGAAAAACAATTCAAGCATCATATCAAAAGCACATGCTACCTTTCTTATATACTTCGTGCGGATCATTTAAATTTTGATCTTAATGCTTATGGATAAACTGGTTCCATTTAGTGCAAAAACAGTACTTTGATTTTGTCAAAGCTTATTCCTGATCTCACATTTTTCATCAAAACAATCCAGCAATAACATAATATCAATATGTTACTTAAACTGTTATAAACATGTGTTGTTTGGAAGGAATATTTTGGCACACTCACTCTACTAAGTCTATTTCAGTTTTGGATGCTAGAACCACATAAACAGGATGAACCATTGACTTTTCAAAGTGGACATGTATAATTGTGCTAGGAAAAACACACACAAAATACAGTCAAATGAGAATTACGCAAATTTAAAATATCACGTATCACATTAGCCTTGTATTACCAATTTAACCCAGAATAACTTATATTAGCTTCCTGTTAAACTGATGAACACAAGCACAATCCATGCCCTTGACGGAATAAAGTTTTCGCCTAAACACCTAGTAATTTTGTTTGAATTAAATCATTTGAACTTTCATCACCTGTTGCAGCTCTCCAAGGTACTTTAAAGCAAGTTCAGCTGCTGCTGGCCTCGCAGTAAGCTCTTTATACCTGCACCAGAATATTTGTCAGCTGGGACAAGGGGTTTAAATTACAGAATTCGAAACAGTAACAGAACAAAAAGTGAGTCATCAAATGGGCCAGAATCAAACTGAATCAGTATGAATTGGCCACCGCTGCTGTGAAATATTTTAAGACCATTCACACAAATCAACAACGAACTCAAAGTTTGAAATGAGAATTAATAAAAAAAACCAAGATATGGAGTAAATAATAATATAACTTCAAATTTAATAAAATAGAAAGACAATTTTCATGTTTTGTCAACTGCTTTGGAGTAAATTGTCAATCACCGATAGAGAAACAGAAATAATGTAATGCTGCGCTAAAATTATGATACAGGATACACTAAAGAACAGCAGATATTCAAGACCATGGTTGGAACATTGAATTTAAGTACACAAGCTAATAATGTGATAATACTACTGGTAAGAAGAAGACATGCTCATCCGCTGGAGGTTTAGACCTTACTTATATTAATTCATACCTGAAAAATATAGGGTCACCAATAGTTTTTAATGAATCTAGACGATCCTGAAACTCAGTGGCAGTAGCATCTTCACCATCAGTATATAACCATTCTTGTACCTGAAAAATCCAAGATGTTAATTTTCCAAATGCAAGTCAAAAGACTACAACACAGACCATTTTGAATTTTCAAGTGCTAAAATTTTTAATCCATAATGTGATGATATGAAAAGATAGACAAGAGGTAAGAATTTTTCAAGGACAAAAATATGACTTAAACATCGAGTATCTATATTATAATATTGTGCTTTTTTCCTGCTCAAAATAAAAAAATAAAATTTTCTCTTAGTTCGGGTATTTACATTTAATATGAAAAATTAGTAAAAGGTTTCAAAATGAAAAACAATAATTTTTGAGATTGGTTAAATCAACGTAATTTATAGATAATATGCAAATATTACAAATGATTCATTTATAGATAATATTAAATAGGATAAAACAATTACCGAAAACATTTGAAAAAAAAAGACATTTGAAAAGACCGATAACATTTTAGTGTTGATATCTTTTTGTTGAAAATTTAATAACAAATCAATACCATAACTTTACAATCCTAGATATATGAGAATTGATCTATAAATATCATAATTTTGTTTTCTAATATGTTTTGTCTTTCTGGTTTTTTTTTTTTTTTCGCTTGCACCATATTGAAATATAATTTTACATAATTACGATACTAGTTTACAATCTAAATGAGTAATTTCAGCAGATAAATTTTTAACAACAAAAACTTCTCTAATTTTTTATTGTGAAAATACTACTTTTATCTTAACGGTCAGATATGCCTATGAGTGCATATGCTATGACTAAGTCTTCACTCTAGCTAGATAAGTCCAAAGCTGCAATATATCTATGTCTATATCTATATCTATATCTATTTATACGATATATAAAAGTGGGAATAGGAGGAAAGGAGAGAAATAATGGAATTTTTGATATCGTCCTTAATGAAATTTAAGATATCTTAAAATAGCCTTAGTTATAGTCAACTAGAAAATTACATTTTTATTAATATTCTTTTTTTCTTTATGTTTGTACGATTTTATTGGATGTATTTTTTTTAAAAATAAATTTTTAAACATAATTTATATAATTTTCTATTTCAGAAAGAAAAAAAGAAGAAAAAATTATATTATTTTTATTAATATTTTTTTATGTTTGCAAGATTTGATTGGACATATTTTAAAAAGTAAATTTTTAAATAGAATTTAAATTAAATCTGAAATAATAAAACGTTGAAAATTTTAATTTAAAAATATATATATTTCATTTTATTGATATATTTATATATCTATATAAATTGAAACATTTTTTTGTTTGGTGAGTTTTGAAAGAGTTTTATTTTTAATAATAATTTTTTATTTTCTTTTTCATTACTAGATAATTTGTAGCTATTATCATTTTAATTTAGTACGAGATTTATATCTCTTTGCGAAAAACATACGGTATACTTATGATTAAACATTTTTAATTTTTTTGATATTTTTTTCTCTTATATCCTAAATCTGTTTAATTTAAAAGAAAATAGTATTTAGGAAACTAAAAAAAAACTAGAATTATATAGTTCTGTTTGGATTAATTTTTGAAATTTCAAGAATTTATATGCATGTACATC
Source organism: Jatropha multifida (assembly GCA_948099535.1). Lineage (NCBI taxonomy): Eukaryota > Viridiplantae > Streptophyta > Magnoliopsida > Malpighiales > Euphorbiaceae > Jatropha > Jatropha multifida. The sequence continues at coordinate 8,681 of CANUEX010016801.1, forward strand.
TATTTTACTAGGTAAATAATACTGCTACCGTAATCAACCTGACTTCTATTATTAATTCAAATTATCATCTCATTTCTTTTTTTTTATCTAATAGTAAAAAGTTATTTATTATTATTTTTCATTATAATTATATATAAATATTAATTTGGAGTTAAAAATAAAAATTGGAGATTAAATAATTACTTGGTTTACTTTTTGGGCACCTATTAGAATTTTAAAAATTTAATTTATAAATTAAGGACTAAACGATTAAGTCTAGAGATTGGATTGAACTTTATTCTGAGATCACTTGATTATATGAAAACAAAATTTAGTACATAAAAGGCATTATAGCAAGTAGTTTGTACGTCAAAATGTAATACAAATTAACCACTTACTTTTATTTTAATCTAAACAAAATTTATGCTTTAATTTATATAGATAAAAAAATAAATACATAACTAATATAATCAACATGCAACGCACGTCATAAAAAAACTTATTATTCTATAAATGTTGCAGTAATCTAATTTTGTTCGACAGGATGAGAGTTTACTCCGTTGTTAATAGTGCCAATGCTTAAGATTTTAGCATTTCATGTATAAATTAAGATTTTGTTTGATTAACTTATTTAATTTTTTAATATTTTGAAACTTAAACCTACATAAATAATAATAATAATAATAATAATAATAATAAAAGAAATTATCTTAAAAAAGTAGTAAATCTTTTAGTGAAAAGTAATTGTTAACATATTAGATAAATTTTTTTTTCTACTAAAATTTGAAAATTGCTTACTTTGATCAGATAAAAAGTGCATGTCAATTTTAATAATTACAGCTTTGTAAGCTTTGTTTAACTTATTTCCAATTACAAGTACTCTTTTTTAAAAGTTTATTATTATTTGTTTGTGAATTTTATTAATTGGAAATTTGAGGATATGGTAAGTTCAGTGTAGTATCTTTATAGATTATATAGTGAATTTTATAGTTTATTTTGGGTGTCAAAACCTGAAAAAAATCTAATTTCGTTAAAAAATGGTTATGCAAGAAACCCATAAGTTCTCATATATCCAATATTATATTGCTCGCAGAAAATTGAATTTTGATACCTCAATATTTATAGTGTAGTAATTGTGTGCTGATAAAGGTAGCTACATGCAATTTTAGAATCTAAAAAATAGTTCAATTGCTAAATTATGCAAAAAATAAAAAATAAAAAAAAAGGTATGAAGATATAAGGAAAGTAGTTGCAAAGAGATTATTATATTATATTCTAATATTGCCACGCCATTGTATATTTTATTAATGTAGTAATTGACATAACCATATATTTACTTCAAAGCAAGATTTAACATTAGGGGTTCTAGAAAACTGGATTAGTTTTCCAAAATGAATTTGCGAGAAAAATGAAAAAAAGAGTTATGTGTTCAAATAAATCAGTTTTTCATTTGGAGAACTGGAAATCAGTTTTCCTTTCCAATTGTTTCCAATTTAAAAAAAAAATGAAATTTCCATGATTAAAATTATAGTATCAATAATTTTTCTTCTGAAAAATATTTTTATTGAAAACTAATAAAAAATATTTAAGTGACTTCATTAAATATTTTGTTTTTTTTTAATTTATTTTATGCTTTAATATGTAACTAATTTTATTATTACAAAAATATATTTATAATTATATCATTTATTTTTAAAAAATTTTGCAAAATGATTAAGTTGATATTATTTTATAAATAATATAACTAAATAATAATTCAATGATTTTTTTAAATAAAAAATTTCTAAATTTATTTTATAATGTTTTATTTCTTCTAATTATGAAAGTTATGAATAATGTTTTGAAGTTTTGGAATTAAAATATGATTTTTTCTTATTGCTACCAAATAAACACGTCTTGCATTCTTTGTTTTCTAGTTTCATTTTCTAAGAGAACTCTTTTCTTAGAAGACAATTAATTTCTATAAGTAAACACATCCTTGATTTTTGTGTATATATATATATATATATAAAACCATTTTAGTGTATTAATTTTTAAGTTAGTTTACTGCTTACAGACTCTTTACATCTACTCATTGAGTCACAGAATTTATCAGAGGTAAAATCTACTAAGAAATGGCGAGTTCCATTGTTAGCATCAAACTCGACTTCCACCTCTTATTTACTTTTCACTTTTTTATTGGCTCAGTTTTGGGAAAAACCATGTCAAAGAATTTGAGTCCATTCAATGCTAACGTTCAAATTAAATTTAATTCTTATATAAGAATTTGTTCCGAATGGATGTAAATCAATAAAATTCAATTTCTTTTACTTCTTTAATGACAGCTGTACAAGACCAGGAAATAAAATATAAAATTTGATTATTGAACCAGCCTAATTAAATTGAATTCTTGCAAAATCAAATATAAAATGACCTCATTTTATTTATTTCAAAACCATTTCTTTTTAATATTGAAAGAATTGAATTCTATCAAATATGTCCTAAGTGAACAAACATATATATATATATATATATATATAAGGATTAGAGGAAAATTTTCAAAATCAAACTACTATTGAATAAGATATTGCAAATACTTTTGATATTCTATTATATTGCTCTTAAGACATAATACTGACAATTACAAATTTGGCCACTAAATTTTGACAAAAATTGTAGCACTAAGGTCACTAAAAGTTTAATTGCTTTCCTACTAAGTCACTAAAATTTAATGTGTTTGGATATTTACTCTAAATTATAATTTAAGGATTTCTTTAGTTAGGGATCAATATTGTAAAACTTGCCACTATGAAAAGAAACTGTTAGTAAGAGTTTTGACAAAGTTCATTATTCCTCTATGACTATTGTTAAGGAATTGAATTTCGGGACAACAAATTTGTCACAACATGAGAGAAAGCAATTTTTAAAAAAAATGTAAAAGAAAACACCATTTCCACAGCTCTAGCAACATAGTATTTTTTTTTTTCTGCAATAGAAAGTTTTGTGAATGTGTACATATTATTCTGAATATCTCTATATTTAAATAGATTAAATTGTGCTAAGTACATAATCAAAACACTATTTTAAAGTCAGTTATTAAACTGAGAAAAACTAAACATCAGATACCTCATTAGAATCTGGGTCAAACTTCAGTGACCAAATCTATAACTTACCAATTACTATGGAATACTTAGTAAGTAAAACAAAATCTTCCTATCTCTTTCTTTCTCTATCTCTCTCAAACAAGAACCATCTTTAGATTAAAAATATTTGAATTGAAGAGCAAGTATTACCCAAAACTTGTTCTACTAGATTTAGTGTTCCAAATTAAACATCAACAAATCATTACTAACAAAACATCAAGTTTAAAGTTCATGGGAATATATGGAGAAGATAAAAGTTGGAGTGTGGTTAGCTAGAATTGCCAGAGCCACCCAACAAAATTAAGAATTAGGAACTTACCCAATGAACTTCTGTTTAGTACACTGATTGAAATTTTACATAATATAATCGTACATTACTCAGTCAGCTTGTTTTATATTCTTTTTTGTAGTGTCTTCTGAGTCATAAAAGAGGATTCCTAGTCCTCAATGTTGACATGTTTGCTTATTTTGATTTTTGTAACTGATTACTGATACTAGAGTCTAATATCATTTAAAAAATTATATTATGCATACTAACAACCATCGTGTATAACATACAGAAACCACTAGAAAAAATGACAAGTAAAAAAAAAAAGTGAAGAAGGAGGAAGAGAGGAGAGAAGGAAGAAAGAAGGAAAGGCTAACCTCATCAAGCTTTTCAATGAAAGATTTGCGTTCTTCATCAGAACATATTTTCTCAAACTCCTCAGATGTTTCAAGCTGAAATAGCCAAATTAAAAATCAATCAAAAAAACAAACCAAAGGAAATATAAAGCTAGTTATCAATACTAAACAATATTGAAAAAAATCAAGTAAAACAACAACTTAATTTATTTTAGTATGTCAAGATTAATACACAAGGTCTATTTTGAGGTACATCACACATAAGATTGGCAGTGTATAATACAGAGAGTAAATCTTCATAGACAAATAATGGAAGAAACATCAAGTAAACTCAAGAAACTCAAAACTATATTAACATCAGATGCATAAATACTTTGATTTTTTCAATCGTTGAGATGCGGCATAGATTCAAGTATTCAGACCTTTTCTTTAGTAGAATATATGTATCCTTCCAAGTTATTTTTCAATTCAGCAGTCCTCCTTCGCTCAGCATCCTTTTTGTCCAACACTTCTAATTTAGTAATGGCCTCAGCAAGAGATTCTCCTGAAAGAGGCATTCCAGGTCCCAACATCTTTTCCACGACCTACAAAATAGAAAAAATATATATATAGAAAGCAATAAACAAGGCAGGAAAATTTCTACCAGGTATGGAACACAAAGTCTTGAGGTCATTAGCATATTTGCACCTTCAGTGCAACCCTGAATGTCTTCTTTTTCAGCTTTTTTTCTGTACCCGACTCAATGGCACTTGGCTCTTCAACATTAGAGTTGGTTGCATTGTTGATGCCACCATCAGATTGCAAATTTTCACCGGTTTCCTCTGAAACATTCTTGGCCCCAGTTTCAACTGATATGTTAGGAGAGGTAACAGTTGCATTATCTACAGTCAGATTCTTTTTAGGGATTTCCACCCATTCTGATATTTCAATAACAGCATCTGCTCGATCCAGAGAAAGAATTCCACTTCGACTGAGAGAGAAGTGCAGATTTGCCTTGATGGGAGAGGACAGATTTCGAGATGAATATCTAGACAACACACAGAATAAAGATGAGAAAATCGTATCACAAGTTTTTGCATGGAAAAAAATTTTTGGAACAGTTAAAAAATCAAAGCATGGTAAGCATCTACATCATTTAGAGGATCATTATCCTTACTTCTCACTTGCATCTGTCAGACCAGAAACAGCATACTTTGCAAATATGGTGGAGACAGTACCAGGAGGTAAAAGATCTTCACTCTCGTAAGCAAGCAAAACATCAAAATCTTTGTCATGGATAATGGATCTGAACATCTGCAATTATCAAAATCATGCGATCAGAAAATATAGAAAGCAAAGTTGATAATGTTGAAAATATTAAATGGTTTCCTTTTCCCCCATATGAACATTTTGACCTCAAGCACAACATCAATTATATTCACATGATTTCCTTCAAACAAAAACATATAACAATGCTATTTACCTTACTGGGAAGC
>CANUEX010016822.1:0-51548 GCA_948099535.1 Jatropha multifida
GTGATTCACCTCATTCTAACTCCCACACCACAATCACATATCATCATATACAACCAATTGTTCACAGCAATTATCATTGCACAAGTATTCATTCACATACTATGTATGCAATAATTTAGAAATAATAACACAATGCATAAGATAATTATGCAATAATGAATTTGGTAAAGCATTATATATTATTATTCACCTAAAAGCAAGAAGTTGATTTCCACAGATCAACCAAGCTTTCACAAAAGTTTATTGTGCTTCTTCAACCTAATATCAAATTAACATTTTATATTCAGTCCTCTATTAATAATTATATTCTTTATTTACTTAAGCAGATTAATTAACTTTCTTTAATGATTTATTTGTTATTTTGAATTCCATATTTTAGTTTAAGTAAGGACTAAAATCCATTTAGTCTCTTTATTATTGTCCTATTCACAATTTATATTCATACTCTACTTTCATCAAATGCCATACTTAAACTTTCAAAGTAAATCGATTATTATGGATTTATTTATTACTTTAATAATTAAAGAAATAATTCATTTAACCTAAATTCCATTTATTAAATTTTATCACCCAACTTATTAAAATCATTCAATTAAAATTAATTCTTTTCTTCCGTTGTTATTCACTCAAATGATCCCACAATCTCTGCTTAATCAAAAACCCATGGCCTTTTTTTTTTTTTTTTCTCGTTGAGAACTCTTTCACTAACTACTACTTAGTAGTGGGGTTTGAGTTGAGTGTGATGTTCCAAGAAAATTCTTCTAAATTTCATCACATAATCCCCTTTTAACTTTTTCATTAAATAATGGTTTCTCTTTTTCTATTCCCATGTTGTGTTTGCTTCTTGGTGAAGAAAATGACCCTCCACCGTCTGGGCCCTGTACATACTGAATTAACTCACAGCCACTGTTAGTCTATTAATGGATTAACAGCTTTTTAAAAATTCATACAGTAATTTTCTCTCACTCAAAAAAAAAAAAAAAAAGAACAAGACGGCATGTTGCTTTCTTCTGCAAATATGTTTCTTCTTTTGTTTTTTTTAATCTTTTCTTTAGGAATTGTAAGAAATATATATATAATTATTAATTACCGAAGCTGACACCGTCTAGACACAAACACAGAAAATGCGCACATCCAATGAGTGGTTCTAGTTGCTCTATCTCCACTGCAGGGAGATTGAATTAACGGTCCTCGATCATTGTCAATTTTTATTTTAATTTTAAAAACTTTACCTTATTATCTATCTAATTTTAAATAAAATAAAATATTAATTTTGTTTTTATAAAAAAGAATTTGACATATCTTAAATTGAAAAGACGTAGAACCATATGGTACATTTTTTCTAGTTTCTCATTTATTTAATTCATAAAAAACATTTAGAAGCATTGGCCAAGGAGACTCTGAAATTGGTGTAACTGTATCTTAATTATTGCATGTGATAGTGAATATTTGATATTCACGTGCCTATATTATCTAATCCCATCTACAAATATAATTAATTAAAAGTGGTAATTAGAAGGGAAAAAGTTAATGTAACGGCTAGCTAGTGTTTGTATGCATTCATTCTTGACAAAGTAATTCAATTTCTTTCTCAAATAAAAAAAAAAGAAAAAATTCAATTCGAAAGGTTCTATCTAAAAATGATAAGTAACAATGATGAAGAAGATCCTTTCTTTGCCTAAAAATTAAAAAACCTACAATTATATATTACTTTTCTCTACTTTTTCTAATAATGATTATAAAGAAAGGTTGCCACCTTCACCGTATCCTTGCAATCTCCACTCACATGCCAAATCTTCACTACTACACCCACAATTTTCTCCACCATCCACCGCAACTGACACAGCCGCCGCCACCGCCACCGCCACCACCCCATTTTTCAATTATTCCTGTTTGTCAATGCAATGTATTGAACCTTTAAAATTATAATAATGTCCAATACAGTGTGACATTCAATTATTTAGTGTACGGACAAAATGAACCAGCTCATACACAACTCTGTTTCTTGAATCCAAATCTATCATTCTCCAAATCATACTCTATATAAAAACCCTGCTGTTGAAAATTCCCCAAGATTATCGCCGGACCACCGCCGCTACGACCGCCCTGAGTAGCCCCATTATCGCTCACAATTGTTAAACAGACAACACCCAGATCAACAAAAGCAAAATAATTAGACAAAGGCAGTTGCATTTTAGCACCACCTTTAAATTGAAAAATCAATTCCGGTACAAGAACCGAGTTCTCGCCCGAAATATTGAAACAGGGCCTTAAACCGGTCTGTTTTTGAACGTCAGTTGCTACTGTATAATTACCCATTTGCTTTTCAAACTCTTTAGCTACTAAATCAAAAACCAGGCCTTCCATGAACGTAAAAGTTGAGCCGGAATCCACTATAGTCCCTCCATTACCGTCAGATCCCGGAACCAAGAAACCGTACGGAACTTTCACATGCCGGTCACCGACGATAATTTTCCTTAGCATTACATAGTAATATTCTTGGAATGCTGCGTTGGACCCGACCGGATTTTTTAAGAACGGTGTGTAACTAACGCCTTGAGTCTTGCCAGAAATCGGACCCATATCCAAAATAAGGTCACTACTCACCGAAGTGTCATCAAACTGGCGAGATATTAAACAATAAGAGAATTTTTTAAGACCCAACTGTAAAGGGAGAGATTCGGGGGCCCGACCAAACCCGGCAATTCCTTCAGGTTGACGGGTAGAGAGAAGAGAGCAACCGACTAAAAAATCGGTAACCGTTTTATTAGGGAAATCAAGAGACTCTACAAGTAAACGACCAGCCGTAGAGCCTAAGCCGTACTGAACTACATAAGGAGGACAAGCTTGATCAGTACAGTTTTGACTATTCGGGTCGCAGTGAAGACATTGGGACTGAACATTGGATCCAAAAATCCATGCACATTTCGGATTCTTGCAACCCAGAAGTTTTGAAGAAGAAGAAAATTTAGGTATAAATTTGTCTAGTTTCGTTATATCAGTATTTGGAAAATTACAGTCTGCACAGAGATAACGAGAGGTACAAGGAAACCAAACAAGACTACTACCTGTGTCCATGACAAATTTAACTTTTTGCGGTGGTGTACCGAAACTCAAAGACATTGAATACCCGCCATAGCTGCGAGAGTATAGAGGGGTTTTGATGAGAGAAAATTTGGTTTTAGGCGATTTGAGATGGTGAGCTCTAGAGAGAGAAAGTGAAGCTAAATTGTTGAGGATTTTCGATGGATCTGAGGAAGATGGATGCTTTGTTGAAGAAGAAAGGGGGATTGTTATTGTGGTTGGTGATGTAAAAGGAAAAATGAAGAAGAGAAAGAGAAGAGAAAGAATTGCAGCCATGGATGGAAGTAGCTAACCAGTGGGTGTTTTTTTTGTAGTTTTGTAGTTTCTGCTGTGTAGTCTTATAGAGGAAGAAACCAAAGTAACGGTAAGGTGGAGAATATGTTCCATTTGGGAGATATAATTGACTTTCTTCTTTTCTTCGTTTGTAAAGTAAATCACTGTAAATGCAGCTATACGCAAAAAGTAACTGTTCAATTTCATAACAAATCGCTGGGATAGCTCAGTTGGGAGAGCATCAGACTCAATATTTGAAGGCTGTGTCTTGGATCTGCGCTCACCACATTAGTTACATTATTTGTAATAATATTTTTTTAAGTCTATCACAATTTTATTTTATTTTTTTAATCAAAATTTTTTATTTTATAACATTGAATTCTATTTGATAGTTTAAAACTTTCTTAATTTTAAAAAATAAATATTTATTTATTTAAACGAAGTTTAAAATACTTGAAAATATATATTTTTTATTATATTTTAAAAATTAAAATAAATTTTAGAATGTTTATTTACAACTCCGTTCCCTGTTGCATATACAATTTTTAAAAAATTCATTCATTCTTAATTCCATTTCAACTAAAATTTCAGTGTAGAATTTCGGTTTGGAGTTAAATAAATCAAATAAATTTTTACTTGGTAATTGATATTATTATTTCATTCCTACTCTCGAGACAAATTACTAAAGTCTCTAATATTAATTTCAGGTATTTCCATCCACAAATTATTCATTTTGCCTTTATACACATTATGATATTTGGCTATTTAATAATTCTCATTTAATATAATATTATTACATTTAATACAACATTATTATATAATTTATCATTTAACAGCAAAATGTCACTTTAGATATAAGGACTAAATAGTTTAACAAATTTAAAAATCAAAGTCAATCTAATTATTTAGTCAAAATGCAAGAATTAAGTAGTAGTAGAATAAAATGTCGGAGATTAAAAAATAAAAGTTTACACATTTTTTTTCCTTTTTTTTAGCAACGAGCCGATATCATCAACTAAATAAATACTCTTTCTGTCTAAAAATATAAGTCATTTATAATTTTTGCACAAATATTAAAAAAATAATCAAATTTTCAAAATTATAACAAAACGATCAAATTACCCTTATAACGATAATTATTGTATCTAATATAAATAAAGATAATATTTAAAATTTATTATTCATTATTTTAAAAAATATTCATAATAATTTATGTTTTGAGATAAAATAATTATCTAAAAGTTATTTAAATTTTGTAAGGAAGGTATATAAATCGGGACAAACTCATTTACCAAGAAGCACAACTCTTAATCAACACATGAAATTAGCAGTTTATGGCCTCTTTTAGTTGAAATTTAATTATATTTGGTAATTCACGTATTAATAAGGTTAAGACTTAACAATTGGGTTTCTTGACAAATGAGTGTGTCCCGATCTTATTTTATGACTGAAACATTAAAGTTGAATTTCAACTTTTCTTTTCCTATTTTGCCAGTCCTCCACTTAGATTTAGTGATTGTACTATTAACACCAATTTAAAAATAATATTAATAATAATTGACAAAAAAAAATTGTTTATAGATGCAAAGGGTTTAGTAAGGGAAAAAAAAATCTTTAGCTCCTTATGATCTAAGCTTAAAATCTATATATACATTCAAAAACACAACGGTGAATATGTCAAGTATACGCCTTTGAAAAAATTAAGTGTTAACAAGACAATAATTATTTAGAACAGTTGTAAGAAGATAAGACATAATTGTAAAAAGATAAATTATTTTACATGATGTCTTTATCAAAATAATATCTATAAAAAATATTATCTCTAACACTAATATATTAATATAAATTCATTCCTTATTACAAAACAATTAATAAGTAATATACACGTTTACAGATATGATTTTTTAAAAATAAGATATTACACGCTTATAATACGTTATACTAAATAAATAATAAGTTATATGGACATAAGACATACGATATAAAAGTGTATATGATATGATAATTTTTAAACAGCTAAGACATACACGTGCTTAGGACATAATATATAGAATAAGTAATATATTAATATTTTAAATAAATAAATAATTATTTATAATAAATTATAAATATAAAATATGAATAAAACTTAATTTTTTAATTCAACAAGAAAAAATAAATTAAAAAAATACATTTCATTTTTAATTAGTAATTAAAAAAAACGTTGGTTGATTGACTTAGTGTATAGAGTAGTCTCATATGTCAAGAATTATATTGCACAGACAGAAAATACGAGATATAAGAACGTACGAGGTACAATAATGTTTAAAAAAGTATAACTTCTATATTCTTAGGGCATAAAACATAACAAGTAATACATTAATATTTCAAATAAATAAATAATTATTTGTAATAAATTATAAACATAAAATAAAAAATTTAATTTCTTATTTCAAGGACATGAAAATAAATTAAAAAAAACACTTCACTTTTTTATTGATAATTAAAACAAATATTTTGATTGATTAGCTTGATATATGGAGTAATCTCATATACCAGGAGGCAAGTTGCACCGACACGGGACACAAGATACGAAAATGTATATAATTTAATAATTTTTAAATAAGTAGGATATCCATATACTTATGACATATTACATATAATAAGTAATACATTAATATTTTAAATAAATAAATAATTATTTATAATAAATTATAAATATAAAATGAAATTAAGATTAATATCTATAAAAATTATTATCATTAACACTAATAAATTAATATAAATTTATTTTTTATTACAAAACAATTAATAAGTAATTCACACGCTTATAGAAAATATTTTTTAAAAATAAGACATTCAAATGCTTAGAACACATTATACTAAATAAATAATGCATTAATATTTTAAGTAAATATACACTGATTTATAATAAATCGTAAACATAAATAAAATAAAACTTAATTTCTTATTTGAATGATAAAAATAAATTAAAAAAACACCATTTTTAATTAGTAGTTTAAAAAAATATTGGTTGATTAACTTGGTATATGGAGTAATCTCATTTGTTAAAAATTAGATTGCATGGACATAAGACACAAGATATAAAAATGTACGAGATACGATAATTTTTATTAAAAAAATATAATATCTGCATTCTTAGGATACATAATATAGAACAAGTAATATATTAATATTTTAAATAAATAAATAATCATTTGTAATAAATTATAAACATAAAATAAATAAAAAAACTTAATTTTTTATTTCAACGATATGAAAATAAATTTAAAGGAAAAAAAATACTTCATTTTTTATTAATAATTAAAAAACACCTTGATTGATTAGCTTAATATATGGAGCAGTCTCGTATATCAGGAGTTAGGTTGTACGGATAAAAGACACAATATACGAGAATAAACATAATATAATAATTTTTAAACAAGTAGGATATTAATATGCTTAGGATACATTACACATAATAAGTAATAAATTAATATTGTAAATAAATAAATAATCATTTGTAATAAATTATAAATATAAAACATAAAAAAATCTTAATTTCTTATTTGAACGAGATAAAAATAAATTAAAAAAAATTCATTTTTATTGGTAATTAAAAAAAATCTTGATTGATTGAATTGGTACATGGAGTAGTCTCATATACTAGAAACTAGGTTGCACGGACACCAAACATAAGATACAATAATATATATGATATAATAATTTTTAAACAACTAAAATATTCACATGCTTAACACACAATATACAAAATGAGTAATATATTAATATTTTAAATAAATAAATAATCATTTATAATAAATTATAAATATAAAATAAAAAAATTTAACTTCTTTTTTCAATAACATAAAAATAAATTAAAAAAAATATTTCATTTTAATTACTACTTAGAAAGAGAACTTGATTGATTAGCTTGGTGTGTGGAGTAGTCTCATATGTCAGGAGTTAGGTTGCATGGACACAAGACATGAGATATGCAAACGTATGAGATATGATAATTTTTAAAAAAGTACGATATTTATACTTTTAGGACACACAACACAAAATAAATAATATATTAATATTTTAAATAAATAAATATTTTTTTTATAAATTATAAACATAAAATAAAAAAATATTTTTTTATTTCAAAGACATGAAAATAAATTTAAAAAAAATACATAAATTTTTATTGGTAATTAAAAAAAACATCTTGATTGATTAGCTTAATATATGAAGTAATATTATATACCAGGAGCTAGGTTGCATGGACACGGAAAATAAGATATGAAAATATACATTATTTAATAATTTTTAAATAAGTAGGACATCCATATAATTATGACACATTATACATAATAAGTAATACATTAATATTTTAAATAAATAAATAATTATTTATAATAAATTATAAATATAAAAATAAAAATACCTAATTTCTTATTTTAATATAATTAGTTAAATTTTAAAAATTATTATTATCGTTGAAAAATACATCAACAGTGTATTTGCATTTTTTTATATAGGTAATATCATACATAACTTTTGCTATTATTAGTAAATCGTTTCGCATGATATTTAAGAAAACATATATCAGTTAAGAATGACAATTTTACTTTATCAAGTGGGTACTTGATAAGATCCAATATGATTTTGATAAATTTGGATAATGAATAAACGACTCGGGTACTCGCTATCCTTTATCCATTTAATTAATATTCTGAAAATATTTAAAATAATTATTTTTATGAAGAAAATTTATATATATATATATATATATATATATATATATATATAACCCTTTTTAACTATATTAATGCTATAACTATATTTAATATTTATATTATATTTTTTATTGAATCAAAATAATAATTTTATAACTTTTACTTATCTTTTATTTTTGAAAATAAAAAAAATATCTTTTTAACGTAAACGAATATGAGTATTTAAAAAGGTAATTATAACCAAATTTGGAACGAGTTTGATTATTAAAGAGGAATTTCTATACGAGTTTGGATACCTAAATTTTTAATCGGGTATTTAAACGGATTTGGATATTTATAATGCATTTAACGACTATTTTGTTATAAAATTTTACCATTTATGAATAATGTTATACAATGTTATTTCATTTTTAATACTGTTCCGCGCATCGTACGGGTGCTAACACTAATTATATTAATAACGTGAAAGAACAAAGACTTTTGGTAGGCAGTAGTATAGCACAATAAAAGTAAATAAAAAATGACCTTAAATTTGAAAATTATACATGAAAATCAACAATTTTTTTATGGCAAATTATTTAAAAGGTGATTATAAATAAAATTAAAATTGATTAATTAATATTAAAGTGCAAAAATCCTCTAAACTTTACTCATTGATGTAAGTGCACTTTTATTTTCAATTTGAATCGTGAAATGAAATTAATTGTGAAGTTTTATTTTAAAATGTAATTAGAGTTTTTAACAATACTTATAAATTATATCAATCAGATAATGATCTAATTTGTCTCTTCATTTATGTGAAAAGTGAGAGATTTCGATTTCGAATCTTCTGAAACACAATTGTTTTCACTAATTTTACGAGTTAAAGGAAAGACCGTCCATATCATATATTCTGCCGTATTATTTTGGCTCATCTATCTCTAATGTATTAAAAAACATTGCTTATGAGTTGTGATAACATTTCTACTCACGAAAAAATTAAAGCATTTTTCTAATCCATACTAAACCCCACATAGCACCTAATTCCTTTAAAAGGCAACCGAAAAAAAGAAACGAGAAAAAAGAGGGGAAAAGCACCCAACAGATAATTTTTCTTAAAATATAAAAAGAAGAGAAGAAAAACCCAAATCCAGTTAGCTGTAGGCTGTAGCTATGCAAAATGCGTGGCATCGTTGTCGTTTAGGAAGAAAACTGGTGCAGTTTTATGGAAGTTCCATATCCGAAAGGTACCGAATTGACCTCGCAGCAAACCATTTTTAGCCGTTAAAAAAGCATATTGGCCCATGGACACGACGTGACGCATAATGATACGACAGGAAACCAACTTTTGCTGCTTTCCAAAGGAATAAATGCAAATTCTTAATCAACTTGTGTTGGCAAAGAGATTAAACTGGTAATAAAATTTATTTACCAAAGTGATTGGTGCCAATAGTTAAATATTCTACTTTGTGTTAAAATTTTAGTGGGAAAAATATAATCATGAGGAAAAACATTTGCCAATTATTGTGTTAAAGCCAACCAAGTATGCGTTTGAACGTATGCTTTTGCGCGACCTCTATTCCATTTTCATCGTGGTAAAAAAAAAAAGCCAATTGAGATCTTGAAACTTGTTGATTCAAAACTCAAATCAAATCAGATTTTGTATCCACATTAGCAAAATTTGGAATGAAGAGAGATCCGATGGTGGCAATATGTATTGTGCATAATTCTAAAAATTAGACCGGACCAGTCAGTTTGACTGGGAACCGGGCTGTGATCCGGTCCGGATTGCATGTGAAGTTTGTTTTGTGACACTGTGAAACGTTGACAAAAATTACTATTTTTGAATGGAAATTATTTATCTAAACCGGATTCATTGCCACTGATTATAGACCAAATCAATAAGAGATGATTTTTTAAAAAGTGTTCTGATTTGTGTTTTCTTTTCTTCTGTAAAGTTAGAAATACTATTATTTCGATAGAAAATTTTATTTTTATTTATTTAATTCATAAGTGGAGATTATGAACTCCGTCCGGATAAAATTTTTCATCCTTAAAAAGATGAAAACCGGAGTGTCTCGTGAAGCTTGTTTTGTACCGATTTGAAATAAGTTAAATAACGTTCAGTCTAGTGCATGTATGCCATGACTTACCAGCCTTGCTTGCCTACAATTCCCAACTCTCACTGAACCATCTTCCATGTGGGTTTCCCTTCAGTTTTACTTATTTTCTATGATTATTTCTCTTTTGTTTTAGACATTGGAAAGTGATACGACAAAGAGCGTGTGAAGATGAAAACAGCAAAATTTGTTCTCTTTCTTCCCTGTCCCTCTCTCTGAATGGGAAGCAACGCTCAACTTTTGTCTTTAGGCAGATATAAATGAGAAATAGAGGGACCAAGAATGCTTGGTTGAGTTCTCTCTTTCATCTTCAGAAAGGTACAAGTCTAAGAGCTCCATCTCCATGGCTTCTACCTCTTTATTTTTCTTGCTCAACTTAATCTCATAATTATGAGAGGATTGACCTTGATGAATCCATAAAGGCACTTCAATTGCAGTAAATGAATATTTTCTTGAATTCTTGGCAAACACTAATTGTGGAATTCTTTGAATTGTCAATGCATTTCGAAGCTAAGTATTAGAAAAAGCAGGAATTCTTAGCAAACAGGTACCACTTTGTCTTGGACTCTTTTTACTGTGTATTCTAACGGGCTGGGGTTAGGTCAGTAGTTATTATTATAACTTGTAAGGGACTGTTTGAAGGACTTGGGCTCAGACCCACAATTTGTAATTCCATACTCTACATTCAAAAGAAAAAACGTAACCAGAATTAATTGAGAAATAGTCTATTTAATTGTGTTATTGCAGTGCTAAACCCTAAAAAGATGAAACTAAGAAAAACAAAAGTTTTTCAGAGAGAAGTTGGTCGGAGTGGTAAGCAATTTCAATTTTGCTGGGAATGTAAAAAACCTTTACGTTCTAGGACCTGAACTTTTTGGTTTAAAAAAAACAAATATCTTTCTTTTTTTTTCCATTTTATTCCCCGCTACATTCCAGTAGGATCCAAAATCCAACTTTGAAGAATCGAGAAAGTCAAATATGTAGTAATTTATAAAGGCAATTTCAGAGAATAGCTTTTAGAGTTTCTTTTACTAATTTCTATAATTAACTATCTAGTGTAGTATTTTTAAATAATAAATTCCTTTTTTTTTCTTTAAAGAAATTTCATTTCCAAGAATATTCCCCTCAGGTATTAAAAAGTAAAAAAAATTTGTTAATGAGGATTAATTCTACTTAAATCTTTTAATCTAAGTTATATGATTTCCAAATCAACACTATTCATTGCTTGAACTAAAATAAAAAATCTCATTATTTTGTTTTTATTAATCAAATGTATGAACAAATAATTCTTTATTATTGTTAGAGTGTTTCATAAGCTGCAAGGTTATTTCTATATGAGATTAATCTAATTTAAGTATTTATAGTTACCTCATTTTTAAAAGTATTTTAATATTCTTTTCATGGATATAATCCATAATCATGTAAATCCTATTTGCAAAACGTAAGTAGTATATAAATATTAAATTTTTTAAATTATATAATAGATTTTAATGGGTAAAGAATGTCCGCAGCTTTAAATCCACACCCAACCTAAACTCGTGATAGGTAATTAATTTGATATATGTACCTATCCCAAACATACTCTAAATGGTCTTGTGAGTCGTGTACCCACCAAAATCTGTTACACTTCCATCCTTAGTTAAGAAGTATGCTCAAATTGGAGCATTGTTATAGTATCGGCTCAATACATAAATTCATCATGAATTTCTTTTTTTAATTTTATAGCACCTTTAATTTTTATTTTGTTTGATTAAACACTTCGATTTATAAAATTCTACCTATTGAATACTTCAATTTGTAGAATTATTTTATTGAGCACTAATTAGGTCAATTAAATACATATATTAAATAGTTGAAAATTGTAAAATTTATTATCCCAAAAGTTTTGTTAACTACACGACTAATCAATATTTTGAATGTAAATGTCAAAAATCCTTCAAACTATTGCTATTGGTGTGAAAATGTGTGCATTGTTATAAAAAATTTACTAATTCAGGTGCATGATAGATTATTTACAAAATTAATTTGGAGTGCTACAAAATTAAAATTGTAAGGTTAAGGTGAATTTACGTATTTGACCCGCAATAGCTCTAGAACAAATGCATATGAGCATGTGATATACTATCAACTTTCAAGTGATTCTCCGAGACCGTATCCTTCAACAAAGGATTAGATGATGTAAGATCAATACATAAATGGATTTTTCAATATTGTGAGTATCTAATGTTAAGATTTGGCTGTCCATTTTGCCCAAACCCACGTTTTTCCTACACTTCAAAAAAACAAAAATTCACTTCCCATCTTAAAACAAACAAACACATCCTTCGTTGGACAAGAATCAAATATTCAAAAGAAAAATTGTCTTTTAGAATCCTATCGTCTATGATGTTGGATTGGAGTATAAATTTTAATCAAAGTTAAATAATAATAATAATAAAAAGATCTTTCAGAAAAAAAAAATCTTTTTCCTCTCATGAAAACCAAATCTTAATTTTTCTGAAGTAATTAGTCTGTTTTTTGCATGAAAATAAATTATAAGTTTAGTTAGTACTTTGTATATTGTATTGGGAATTCTAATTTCACAAATTTAGTCTAACGAGCAATTAGTTTGATAAAAAAATAGTTGACCAGATTCCAAAAATGGATTACTTCCCAGATTTATTTGACTAAATAATTTATAAACTTATTTTAAATTTATTTATAATTATTCATATTATATTTAATCGGATCGGAGCGGTACGATAGAGCTACTCAATTTGTGCAGGCCAGCGCATTAAGGCTCCCCATAGGTTAAAATATTTTTAAAATCTATATTAGAAAGCTATTTTTTTTCGTGTTCTTTTACTTCTATTAGTTTTACTAAAATTAAAAAATATATATTTTCTATAAAGTCACAGTTTTAGTAAAAAATAATTTAGTTTTTATTGATTAATTTTTCTATTTTTCCTAAATGTGAAAAGAAAATACAGAAAATCTTCTTTTACAAATGGAACATAACATAATGAATATCTTGGAAAATAGTGAAGTAGTTGAAAGTTGAAGCGACCTAACCGTCGAGAGATGTTGCAGTTGTAGGTGGCGATTAGTTCCAAAGATATTGAAGATCTGGATAGCATCCATCAATGCAGTATTTACCTTACCTGACGGACACAACTACGGGCCGACACGTCACTTCATTTTAATAATTCAGACACACCTTCTTCCATATGTCTCTCATCTAATCATCTTGTCACTTTCTGTGGTCACGTCGGTAATTTTGCCGGCGGCTGGTCGCACGTGTGTCCACTCGTAATCTTTTCTGTCGGGGTCCACACACTTCAGATTTTGCTCATTACGATCGGACGGTTCAAAGGAATTGGCTTTTGAGATTGAACACGTGGCCTTCGATAAGGAACTGCGTCTGTGTCGGCAAAGTGAATAGAAGCCGTAGTTGAATGGCAGTTTTCTTCTTTGGGAAATTTACGGCCTTTCTGGAAGGAAGAGGCCACTATTGTAGGCTTAGATGACGCTTTGGGCCCCAGAAAAGCCCTTAACAAATTACTTTAATTAAATAATAAAATTGATTATTTAACATCATCTTCTTCTAATTTTATTTTTTAGATTTGCAAGTAATTCTTAAATTTTATTCTAATTGCAATTATAAAAGGATATCAGGAATAACTTAACAATACACAACTTATCATCCTTATATAAATTACGAATTTGTCGGAAAACTAATATGCATAAGATAAATTTAATTGGTTTCACACTTAAATTTTAAATATTAAAACAATAAATTAAATATCACAAAATAAAAAGTAATGATAAAGGCAAAAGCTACAATGTTTTGATTGGATTAAATTACTTCTTAAATACTGTAATAAAAAAATTAAGCAACAACTAAATTTAATTTCTTCTTCTTCAAAAATAACTTTAATCTCAAATGATTTGAGTAGAACTTTACGAATCAAATGTAAAATAAAATATAAATAGGAAAAAATATTTTATTCATTTTAATTTAATCGCAACAAATAAGCATTTTAAGTTATTCTATTTAAAAGCTTATTTATAATTTTGAAGGTATGTCTTTTTCAATTTTAAGTTATATCAAATGTTGCTATTTTGTAAAAATATTTTCAAAAGAAAATTTAAAATAATTTGTTATATTAATAAATAAAACAAAGTAACATTTTTCCATTTATGTTTAAATTATTGCAACAAGTGTATTGAAAGAGAGAATGCGATTTAAAAATTTTACAGTTGAAAAATCCAATGTATGTATCTCTCGTTCAGCCCTCCGACTTGTAATCTTTGGATGACATGGCACAAATTCCAACAAAAGAAACAAGGCATGCAAATTAAGCACGTTTACCATTTGCCACTAATTATAAGCGAACAACAAAACCCTGTCGTTTCATTCCAGCATTAAACCCGTAACCCAAAAAGTTGGATTTTAAACATTGCAATTCTCTTCTTTCTCTTACTAATGAATAAATTTGACCCTGAATTCTGATAGGTGTTTGAAATTTAAGATGTATGGATCTATTTTATATGGGTTCCAATCACTTTTTCACTCTTTTTTTTTTCTATCTCCTTTTCCGAGCGGTTTAATATCTATAGTTTGGGTTTTTATTTTTTTTTTCTTTTGACTTTAGAATTTTTTAGTTATTTTTTAAAGGTTTAAACTAATAATTATTTTTATAATTCACTTGCCTTGGAAGGGTTTGAAATACACGCACTTCATTTTCAATGTGATAGATGTGTAATGTTTGCAAATTTTACAACTCAGAGGAATACAATGGTCCTTCGCAAAGTTTAAAAAGCAATATTTTTTAAAAAGTTCATAGTCAAATTTATGTATTTGGCCCTTGTAGGGCACAATCAAATTAACTATATTATTTTTAATTTAATATTAATTTTTTAAAAAAATAATTAAATTGAAATAAATATTGATCATATATAAAATGTAAACACGGAAAAAAGAATTTATTACTTATTAAAATTATAAATATGAGAAGTATTTTGAAATAAATTATTTTTTTTAGATACGATAAATATTATGAAATTTAGATAATAATTTGATTTTATACTAAGAAAACCCACGAAGGGGACAAAACAGTTTTTTCTGAATTTTAAATTTTAAATTTGAAGTGTTTAAAGAGATTTTACAGTAAAAGTTAAATACTGAGATCCTCTAATTAAAGAAAAAGTAACCATTACTGGCCCCTTTAAAAATAATGAAACGTGATCAAATTATTTTATTATCAATAACAATATTATAATTTCAAAATATTTTTATAAAATTGAAATGACAAAACGTTAAATACAGTATTTCAATGTAATCAATTAATTATGTAGCAAAATATTTTTATGTAAAAAGTAAATTGTTTCGCTATAAATTATGATTTGATTTAATATTAGTATGTAAATTTAAAAGAAAAAAGTTATTTATACGATCGTATATTATTTCAAAATCCTTCATCTTTTATGTCCAGTTTTGTTAATTGCTAGATTCTTTTATTTATTTTTTACCTTTTTCTGTTAAATTTTTTATAAAAAAATATGATTGTGTTCTTTAAACCTTATAAAAGAAAATTGCCATATTTATAAACTTTTTCCTCCCTCTTTTAAATTGCTAATTATAACACAGATTTCCACCGCCATCACTGCACCAAAACACCATTAACATCGACAAATCAAACCAAATCTAGAAATAATATATAAAAATCTGTAAATTTAAAAATTCGAAACTTAAATGTAGAAAATAAAGATGAAAAATCTACAAATTCATTAAAAAAATTTAGAAATTAAACATAGAATCTATAATTAAATATGAAAAATTGGAAATTAAACCAAAAAATCTAGAAATTAAATATGGCGACAGTCAATGAAACGAAAAGATATACGTGAATTGTAGCAAATAATACGGTGATTTTATCTATAAAAGTTATGATATTGCAATCGAATAATAATGCATAGAAAAATGAAAGAGAAACAGAAGAAAGAAAGAAAGACGTCAATCAATCAAAGAGGCACAAATCAAGGAAAAGGGTAATGATTACAATACAAACACACGCCCACTCTCCAATGCATCAACGCCAATTCCTTTGCTTTGTGATCTACGTCCATAACAAAAATCTTCTTTTCCAGAAAAATTTTCTGAAAACAATAATAAAAAGTTTAATTTTTTAATAAATTTTGAATATATATGTTGTGGGTTTAGATTATTTTTTTTTAATTTTAGTATATCTAATACCACATTTATTGATTATATATAATCAATGTAATAATGAAAAATACTTAAATATCTTTTGGTATTAAGTTTGTTGTAAATAACTTTTTATTTTTTTTATTGAATATGTTATAGATGATTTAATTGATTGAAAGTTGATTTAGATATAATAAATCATTTAGTGTAACTTAATGTAGTTAAGCCAAGACATCAGAAATAAAAAATGAATGGTTAAGCTCCCAATCCACTAAATCAGACAAAAAAACAGAAGCTCGAATTAATGAATAAGCTACCTGATTCGCTGATTTCTTAATAAAAGACACAAAAAATGATGAAAACTCGTTTAGAGAGTTTTATAATCCTGAAAAATGGAACTCAATGATAAGTTAAGAGATCTCGTTCTTATTTTTTTACGAATACGTGTCAAACAAGAATTACAGTTATAACTCTAATTAAGATTTTTCTACTTATATATAAATGATGAAACTCCCTACTTAGAGGCGCAAAATATATACAATATATATGTAATGGACAATATAATAACTCATTTAATTTTAATTATTTATTATTTATTTATTAATTTAACAATCAGAGTTGTTATAGGCTTAAGACTATAATTTCTCTATTTTATTCGTCCATATCTTTCAGATTTCTACATGAGCAAAATTGATTGATTTTTTTCTAAATCTATAGATATATGGCTTAAGACTATAGATATAGATAGAAAGATTAGTGAAATATATTTTTTATTTTCCTAAAAAAGAAAATCAAAATTTAAAATTAGGTGTGGGGTTTGATAAAATTGTTTAAAGTGTCTTTTTTTCTTAAAAAAATTTAGTACTATGTGATTATATGTCATTGGTGTTAATCATGATTCTAATTTGCTATTGCTGATAATGAGACCATAGTGATTTTATTATTTTTTAAATAAAGATAAGGACTAAAAATCATCATAAATAAAATGTAAATTCAAATTTACAATTAAATAATCTAAATTTTTCTCATGCATTACAGTGTAATTTCACATGTCCAAATTCCAAAAATAATTGTGCCATAATTTATAAATAAGCATTCTATTGTTTACTTATTTAATTTAACAATTGGAATTATATTTTAAGTTTTATAGGCCGAAATAATACTGGGGGCTATACAGCATGTGATAGCCTTTCCCTCGACTCACCAAATTGGTGAAAATAACTATGGTCAAAATGACTCGACCTTACAACTTTCCACTCCTTATATAATTTTGAAACATCATAGTAAATAATGAAACATAAACACTTTGTACTTTGACTATTTTGATTTAAATTTATATCAACAGGGTTTTTTATTAGTAAAAATTTCTTTTATTATTAACATTCGAGAAAAACTTAATATAATTAAATATCTAAATCCAAGCTATCAAACCTTCCTAATACACCCTTTTTATCTTAGAAATGCTAAGTAGCAAAATTCAGTAAACTACACATCTTCTTCCAATCTCTTCTTAAAATTAAGAAAACAAAATAAAAATAATTGAAGAAACAAATCACATAGCCTCAATAATAAAAATCAAATCCAAACAATAAAGGGCATTGTATCATCTACGTATATATCAACAAGATTTAATGGAAAAAGTTCGATGTATTACAATAGTTTTAATATTTTAAGATAAATATAGATAATTTTTATTTTAAATAATTAAAATTTATGAAATTCTAATAAAATAAACTCTATTAATTAAAAATAATTTAAACTGTAAAAAATTGAGGATTTTTTCATTATATATATATAATTGATTTTGAAATTGTTTTAACTGTGCGATAAAATTTAACTTCCTTTTAAAAATTATGAAAAATCAATTGAAAACTACAACCTTCATTTTTGGCCAATGATTTGTTTTAATGGCATAAATACTTACCTAAACTAATAATAATAGCATATTCCTTTTATAGAATTTAAAGATATAATCCTTGTGAAATACGAACATTTTTTTTCTTAATAGGTATGCTTATGAAAAATTAAATTTATATTTTCATTATTACTGAAATTAAAATTAATTATTTGTCACCCCACCGGAAAAAATTACGCATTACTAGGCGGACAAAACCAACCGTCGGAATGCGAATTAAACAATTCTTTTGGATGAATACTCGTTGTCCAAACATGCTATTTTCCAATACTAAAAGGAGATTTAATTTATTCAAAAATCAAATTAAAATCATTATTAATGCAAAATGATTAAAAATTCTTAAAATGCCTTTCTAAACTTTCAATTTTTAGGCCTAACGAAAAACTGAGGGTTTACACGTGAGCTGCATGCTTTACAATAAGACAAAAGAACTGAATAAAATATTCAAAAATATAACATTTATATGTAAGTGAATACGTGGACTTGATTGTGAATTAATGATAGGGATGTAAAATCTGGAAATTATTTATTCTTACTATAATACTATTAAATATTTTAAAAAACATACGGTGATCTGATTAATTTTTTTATTTATATAAAAAATAAAAAATTTAAAATTAGAATCATTTCGACTATAGTTATGTAATCCACATTATTATTTCAGCCAACAAAAACGTCTAATGCATTAAAAAAAATGTTTCTGGATTTACACAATTTAATTTAGGGTTCACTAAGAGCATTTTAAGTATATTATTATTATTATTATTTCATAATTTGCTTTCAATTTTTAAGCTCAAAATTTTAATTATAAACTAAATGGTGAGTAGATCGCGATTTAACCTGAATTTAATTTAAAAAGTAAATTTAATTTATTTTAATTATATATACTCCTATATGAAACTAAACAGATCACAAATTAAGGTTTGTTATGTAAAATTAGTTATTTTGATAGCTGTTAGTTATTTTAGTGGCGTTTATCTGTTAGCTGTTTGAGTAGCGTTTTATGAAACGCTAAAAACTAAACGTTACATGAGTTAATTTTTCACAAAAAACTACCTTAACCTCTAAGAGCTAATCTAAACGTTATGTTATTAAATAACCTTTTAAGCAGCTTTCAGTATTTTAATTAGTTAAAACTTTAAAAACTATCCAAAAAGCTATTGTCCAATACAATCTTAATATTAATTGCTTTTATTTGTTGCAATTTTACTGTTGGAGATACGAATGATATACGAAACTAAAAAAAAAAAATCCAATTATGAAGTTTTTCTTTTCTAATTTAAACTTGACATACAATCTCTTCAAAAATTAATGTTTCTCTAATTATTACTCCAATTTTATAATTAATAACCAAAAAATTCAAATTTTTCCAGAAATAAAATAAAACAATAATTATAATATTTGAATTAATTAGTAATTAAATATTTTTATTGATCACATTAAAAATTATTTTTTATTTTTAATTGAATTAGTAATTCAAAATTAGAATAAAAATATATTTAACTATATTCTATGTTGTAGCATTATTTCAAAATTTTACCGAAGCCACGGATTTATTTTGAATAAGAATAAAATAATAAACAGAGTGTTGAATTTGGATAGCTGGGAATATGGAACGACCCGTGAGAACTATCCACTGTTTCGCATGCATCCAAGTAAACTGCACCTCAGAGATTTTATTTTCCCTCTAAACAAGTTGACTCGTGTTCACGTGGATGGTTCAACTCAACCAATGGAAAAATTATTGATCCCATCCCGTGATTTATGATATCAAGCACTCTGCCACGTGGGAGACACTCATCGTTTGTTTAGTAATACTGCGAAGCACAATATAAAAGCTCCATTTCTGTAATTTTATTATTGCCAGTGGGATTTTATCAATTTTTTATAAGAATAAAAACTACCATCCAATCATTCATTTATATCAACCTTTTGTCTCTCTATACAAAAGATATAAATACAAATAAAATAATTTTTTAATTCAAAAATAAAAATATAAATAAAAAAAGCGTATTGCTTGTGCAAGGCGTTATTGCTAGTTTGAGGGATTTTTCTGTATTTAAAGAAATACTCACTTCGTTCTCATTCCCAACCCTCTCCTATCCTATTTGTTCTTGGAGACCCATCATTTCAATACAGAAAAACAAAGAAAGCAACAGAGAGAGAAAAAGAAATATGGAAGAGACCAAGTCAAGGTTTAAGAGAATTTGTGTCTTTTGCGGTAGCAGCTCAGGCAAGAAAGCTAGCTACCAAGATGCTGCTGTTGAGTTGGGCAAGGAACTGGTAATAATATGTATATACATATACATATATAGTCTACCTTTTTTTATATATATATATATGTATGTATATATATATATATATATATATGTATGTATATATAAGTCATTCATTTTCAAAAGAACAAACGAAAAATCCTGATTTAAACCCATTTGTGTTTTCTCATTTTTCTTTCTGTTTATGGGTTTTAGAAACCAATGCCCAATTATTATTATTATTATTATTATTATTTTTCAATTTCTGATCCATTATTAATGCAGATTTTTCAGTTCCCATTTTTATGTTTTGGGGATTTTTTTAAGATTTATGTGAGGTTTCGTCAAATGGGTAGTGCAATTCTGTTTTCATTTTTCTTCTCTAATTTTCTGTCATTGATCATAAAGTGTTTGTTGTTTTGTCAAATTAGTTATTTTTAATTATTTGATTTCAATTCTGAAGTGATTTGTAAGTTGCAAGAAACAAGGTCTCAACGTGGGCTTATGATTGTTTTTGGGTTAATTATGCAAGTAAGGGGGAGAGAGAAGAAGGTTTTAGGGTTTATGTTTGGCATGAAAGGATGCTAGCTGTAACCTGCCTGTCAGTTGAGCAGACTTCTTGCATGATCCTTTTGTTTTTTTCTCCAATTTTAATTAAAACATATAATAAAACCCATTTTTTAAATTTCTATTAAAAAAGGGAAAAAAAATTTCTTGACAACAAGATTAAAAAATTGCCTGCTTGTTTCTGGGGAACCAAACGTGCTACCTTGATATCATGACTTCTTAAAACCATGTTCTTGCACTTATAAAAGACCAAAGCTCCATAATTTTTGTTTATGGAAGTTTGCTTGTTTCAGTCAGTATAAGGGGACTTGCAGCTTATTATTACTGTCGTTGTCATGTAATTAATAACAGTAATTTTTGTTGTGTTGGTCTTGATGATTGGAATTTGTGACACTTGTTAATGGGGTTTGGTTTTCGATGAATTTTTAAGGTGGAGAGAAGGATTGATTTGGTCTATGGAGGTGGGAGCGTGGGATTGATGGGTCTTGTTTCTCAAGCAGTTCATGATGGTGGGCGCCATGTTCTAGGGTTAGTCTCTTTCTCTCTCTCTCACTCCCTGTTTTCTTTTTCTTATTTGGTCTTTATCTTGGAACGTCAAGTAATAATATTATTAAGAAAAGAAAGAAGAGAAAGGGGATGGTTTGTTTCAAAAGACAAGCATCATTTTTTCTCATGATGGTTACCTTCTCTCAAGGGAGTTTGAAATGGGTTGTTTGTATTCACTATTATTATTTTCTTTCTCACTTGTCTGAGCTAACGCAAGTTTCCCAATTTCTATGAAAATCGAGTTTTCTGTTTTCATTTCTCCAACCTGCTTAATGGCAAACATCATGGGACCTTGCAGCAATAAGTGAATTCTGCAGTTTTTCTTTTTAATTCCTTGCTTTAAAAAGTTGATACTAATTAGCTCTAACTGATCAATAGTAATAAAATGATATGTTTCTTAGATGGTAACATTTCGTGTTCTAATCCAATTGTTAACCCCCTTATATATAAGTGATAAATAGGCTTTGGAGTTAATTTCAAATCTTGAGATTGTGAGTTTCAATCCAAACTTAATTAACCAAAAGAAAAAGAACGTGACCCTGCTATGTTGATGATGAATTAGTGTTTATAGGGAGTCTGGACATGGTACCCTACCTTAATTATCATTTTTTCAAGAACATGGTCTATGCTGCACAGTACAGTATACTTATCCATAAGTGTTTGATAGTTAATGTTGAGGAAGGTAGTCTTTTAGTAGTCTGGGTAAAGCAAAATCTGTTTTGGTCCTTGCAATGTCAGTCCAATTCCGTGTCTTCCTGTTAAGAAAAAAGGAAGCTGAAAAGCTTTCGTAGAAAAGTATGTAACCTTTGAGGCAGTGATTAGAGACTAGAGTACTTTTCTTCTTTCTTTGTTACTTTCCAAATGAAAAAGAAAAGAAAAAGGTTGTGTTCATGAATAGTTTAAAAGGATCACCACTAGACACTTTATCTTAAAAGAGCGAAAGGACCCTCTTACCCTTCGTCAAAATTTTTATATCAGTGCTTTCTTTTTCTATTTTCTCTTTCTTATTCCTTCAAGTAAATGGCCTTTACTTATAGTTTTTTATTCTTTTGCAGGGTTATTCCAAGGACACTAATGCCTAGAGAGGTGAGTTGCTACGGTAGTAGTAAAGTGGGAATCCTTTTGTGTCCTTTCAATATTATAGCGTGCGATAATTAATCTTTACTAGGGTGTAACTGCCTTGCCTATAGAAAGAAAGATTACTTTTGCGATGGATAACTCTATGCCTATTGCTGCATTTATTTTGCTTTGAGGACAGTAATAATGTAATAAGCCCATTGGATTCTTTGTTTACAGGAT
Source organism: Jatropha multifida (assembly GCA_948099535.1). Taxonomy (NCBI): domain Eukaryota; kingdom Viridiplantae; phylum Streptophyta; class Magnoliopsida; order Malpighiales; family Euphorbiaceae; genus Jatropha; species Jatropha multifida. The sequence goes on from CANUEX010016822.1 coordinate 22,929, forward strand.
AAATTGTTAATAATTTGTGGGAATTTGTTTATTGATTTGTTTTTTAGAAAATTATTAAATTAAATTAGTGATTAGTTAGTAACATAAGATACTATGGTTGCAGATAATCGGTCAGACTGTTGGAGAAGTGAGAGCTGTCTCTGATATGCATCAAAGAAAAGCTGAGATGGCACGTCAAGCTGATGCCTTCATTGCTCTTCCTGGTAAGGGTCTTGAATTTCTTTCATAAATTTCTCTTTGTCGGGTCTTAGATTTGATCCATAAATTATGATTATCGGCAATTGACAAGTAATTATATAATATAATCATCGCTTGTGACCTTCACTAATTACAGGGGGCTATGGCACTCTTGAAGAATTGCTTGAAGTGATTACATGGGCTCAGCTTGGCATTCATCGAAAACCTGTAAGACATTTGTTCCTCTTGCTCCATTTTTCTATTTGTTGTGTTTAGGTTTTGAAGTTTTATTTACATGCCAGCTTCTTTTGACCAAAAATGAAAAATTTGTAACAAAAATTCTAGTTGTGTACGAAAATAATGATGAAAAAGCAAATGTCAAAAACGTAAATAACATATTTCAACTAAGAGAGATACAGGTTTGAACACATTATGTTTTTGGTTTTTGGTTTATTAAAATTTAATACCTTAGAAAAACCTTTCTGATAGAAGTATTAATATTGTTACAACTAAATAATTTTCTTCTAAAAATCATACGTTAATGATTGTACCAAAGGGACAATAATTGTCATTTTAGGGCTCCTAAAATCAGAACGAGAAACTCATGAGAAGTCAACAATCAATGCTTTAAGAGGTTGGTTTCCTAGTTTACAGGAGAAAGTAATTAAGATCTTAATTATCGGAACAAGAGAACTTGTATAAAATAAACTTAGAAGAAGTTGTAAAAGTAAAGAAAAGGACTTTGAGTATGGTAGAGAGAATCCTAAGGAACAACTGTCGCCAATATGTCTCCTACAACCCACTTATTATTATTATTATTATTTTTTTTTTTTAAAAAAAAAAGAAAGGGAAACTATCTGATTAAGGGAATCAAAGACAATAAATATATGGGTACGTATGGTTTGAACAACCAATTGAATTGTAATGGGCTCGCACAACTGAATTTTAGATGCTATTTCTCAAACCCTCTTACAGCAAAACATTTATAATAGACTCCAATTGTTGCATAGACATGATGTCATGTTATATGTTCTCAAAATAGAGCAAATGTACAAAGTTCACATGTGAATTAAAATATTTGCAGGTGGTCTCTAAAGCTAAATGAAACATGTTTGATATGTTGTGTTTCTTGAGTACATATTTCTTTGTTAGTGTTTCATGTACTTAAATGAAAAATATTAGATGTTCCCCATTTTTTTTTCTCTTGGTCAATAAATTTCATCAATCAATCTTGTTAGATTATTAAACTAGAAGCTTCAAAGAATCAAATCATGTGGTATTCACATGGAAAGATGACTTAAGATATGCTTTTCCAATCATAATCATGGTTCATGATTTGAATTAATTAATTTATTCAAATCATATATCTCCTTTGGAATGGGAGAGAAAACTTCTAAAGTAGACATAAAAACAAAATGCAAAAATCTCCGGTCAAAAGGAGGTTACTTCACTGGTTGTTTATCTGGAATTCTAGATGTTGAGACTTTGATGTTGTAGTTTAAGCAATGATTAACCTTTATTTTAATTTTTTTTAACGACTTTTTTGCAGGTGGGTCTACTGAATGTCGATGGGTTCTACAACTCATTATTGTCTTTCATTGATAAGGCCGTTGATGAAGGCTTCATATCGCCAACTGCACGTCGTATTATTGTTTCGGCACCAACTGCCAAACTATTGGTCATGCAACTTGAGGTAAACAATTTTTTCTTTTCAAAATATATGCAGATGCCTCTATTCCCATGTAAATGAGCTCTTGATATTTCAGAAAGAAAGAAGAAAAGTTAGTATTTGAATAAGAAATATTAACTTTTAGTATTTTTTTTTATATGCAACAGGAATACGAACCGGAATACGATGAAATAACATCGAAGCTTGTGTGGGAGGAAGTTGATAGACTAAATTTTGTGCCTGGATCAGGAGTAGCTACATAGTAGCAAAGGATGGTGATTTTGAAAGGTTTTTTTTTTTTTTTATTTTACTTTTGGCTAGTCAGTATATACCTTTTTGTTTATATAATATATACATATACGGTATAGAATACCGTAGACGTCGGAGCACGGGAAGGTATTTTTTCTTTTTGTCTTTGTGGGGGGTGGGAACAGGGCTTCTAAAATGTCTCAAATGTGTCTCAGTCAGATGTATACAATGTTTGAGGGAAAAGAAAAGAAAAGAAAAGAAAAGGTGCTCTTAATTTACCCTTTTTGTGGAAACTGAGAAAGAAGGAAGGAATGGGTAAAATTAAATTCAAAGCCTTTTATGCTAATTTGTTTTGTTAATCCAAAAACATTCAATTAGAGGGCAGGGGAAACTTGTAAAGTCAAAATTTTCTGTTCCTTTTGATTGGTCAAATGGGTGACTAAAATATATAAATATTCTTTATTATTATTTATTTAATTAAGTATATATCTTGGAAGATGAAGATCTTTCCTGGAAGCTGTCTTGCTTGTTCTTGTTAGACTTTGTCTAACTATAATGGAAAAATTAAGCTTTTGTTTGCATTTTTTTAATTTCTGTTTATTACTTGGCTTGCATGTTTTGGTCAAATGACTTTAAAATAGTGCAAATATAGTGTAAACACTCAATATATTAATTAACCATTTCAGTTTGTTGATCAAAAATTAAAAATACATCTTGAACGAAGGTATTAAATTAAGCATATAGTAATCAAGAATACGTGGTCGCCTATTATTGGTTCAAACTGTTTCGCGCATAACACATGGAAACATACTTTGGATAAATTATTGCAACCTTCAACAAACATAGTACGCATGCAATGTTCCATTTTTCTGGGAAGATTATATATAATTAGCCACCATTTTAATAATCACTTATTCCATTTGTTGGGTTAAATTTCACAGCTTTTGGCTTTGAAATAAAATTAATGGACTAAATTACTCTTTAATTGACACAAAATTGAATTTAATTTTCTAAATAAAGTAAAATTTAAAATAAAATAATTAATATTGTTTTGATTTTTGTCTAAAAGTGTCACCTAATTGAAAAAAAAAAGAGAGTAAGAAATGTTAAATTTAGATGAATGAGGGAATATTAAGGTGAAGGTGGTGTTTACATGTGAGTCACATGCTTTGTTGTTAATAGTATTTAATAGTAATTGATTCATGTGATCCAGTAAGATTGTTAGTTTGTCAAACAATTATCTGGTCAGCAAATTCAATGCTCTTGATTTTGTTTGATTAAACATAGATTTGGGATATAGTCTACTATATTAAACTCCTAAACCTCCAGGTTTATGGGGTGTAGATTATTTTGATAGTTACGGGATTCTTATTCGTAATTTGTAATGTTCGTTTGTTGGTGGGTCAATTTTTTTATTTGTTGCCGGAAGGAAACACTGACGTGTCTCTTTAAAAGAAATGGAGTGTTCTACAAGCCTTTGAATCTCCCATCTCATCTTGGTGACTGTAACTTAATTGAAAAATAAAAATGAGATTAAGGATCCGATGGATTCACTATCAATCTCTCAAAACAAAAACTCGTGTCAATTTATAGTATTAAAACAAAGATGGGGAAAATCCGTAATAATGACCATTGGATCTTTATAAATTAAAAGCATTCGTTGGATCAAAATAAAACTTTAGGATGCTACATAATTTTTCATAATAAAAAGCTCATTAGTAAATTTATACGTTTGGCCCAAGTTGGTACTTCTGTGTTAAAAGCAGAATTCCTTTCTTGCCCTTTAATTTAACAAACCAAAAACAAGCACGTATAAATAAGAAACAAAGTGAAGCCATTTTGTTTGCTGCATTAATTAATTGACAAAAAGAACCAAAGTCGAGTTCTCTGCAAAGCACTTATTCCGGAAACTGCTCATCAGAGCTCTTAACAAAACATTACATGAAAATGGTGGAAAACGAAAAATTTACATCTACTATCTGAAATTGATTGGAAAATTTGGATTTATTGCTAATCCCTCTATATTGCTGCAAAGTACTCCTTGCTCAGCTTTGGGTCTGGCTTCATGGACTTCTCACCAGGCTTCCACCCTGCTGGGCAAACCTCATCTGGATTTTCTTGCACATATTGCAGTGCCTGATGCAAACGCAAAAGCAACGAACAAAAACATATTAGATCATATAAACCAGGTCAAACTTTGTCATATAATATCTTTCAATTCTAGTTAATCTTTATCGCATGTTTTTTTATCACAATTACCTGGAGTGTTCTCAACGTCTCATCAACACTACGCCCGATAGCAAGATTGTTAATGGTGGAGTGTTGGATAACTCCTTCCTTGTCAATAATGAAAAGTCCTCTCAAAGCAATTCCCTGACATTAATACCAAATGTCACAAGAGAAGCATGAGAAAATATGAAAATATGGATCCAACACATTACGTAGAACAGAATTGTTGCTCAACCTAGCAATATTTCCAGAGAGGACTACATGCAAAGGCTACATAATTGGATAGTGCAAAACAAAAGCATCAAACAATAAGACTGCGAATGTGTTTTATGTGTGTGGGCACACATGTGCGTGTGCACTTGCAAATTTATCAAATGAACTGAACGAGGAACAGATAGAAAAGGAAAAATAAACAAAAACCACTATGCTATTAAGAACAAGATTAAATAAATATGGATAAATGTTACACCTGATCAGGGATTAGCACACCATAAGATTTTGAAATTGACTTCGTGACATCAGATATCAAGGGATACTTCAAATCTCCAAGGCCACCTGACTTCCTGTCAGTTTGAATCCATGCAAGGTGGGAGAACTACACATAGAGTAGCATAAGAGAATCAGGATCAACAAACGAGTAACTTTAGATTTTAATCTAAAAGCATAATAAGCTGTAGAGCATTCTACAACATCTAGTTAAAATTGTAACTAAGAAATGCATCACATTACTAAAGAAAGAAAAAAACCTATAACAACAGTATTCAGCAATGATGTATAAATAATACAACCTCAAGCGACTCTAGCTATAAAGGAGTAAGTTTAACAGACAAAATCTATGAAGTTAAGACCAAATTGGATTTGACATCTCTTTATTGTCACATCAACCAATAAATGGATAAGGTACTAAAGGCAAGGTTAAGTGGGCAGAAAAAATATGAAAAATTTATAAAAAAAATTTTATTGGCAGCTAATGCCCATTTAAATTACACAAAAAGCATAGATGTTTTACTTGGTTCAAAATAATATTCTAAATGAGATTGTCTGGGACCATTTAAAAACAGAAAAATAAATATAGCCATACAAACAAATCCACAATCCACCTAGGGCCATTATCAAGGAGATTTTCTAAAGCCATAATCTCAATGAGTATACATGCCACAAGCAGCAGTGCATTAGATAAAATTAAAACTAAATATAAAATCATTATCATTGCAAGATAAAATAAAGGAAGTCTATGGTTTTTCTTCATGATAAGAAACTTACCACACTATCAACTGAAACACCCAATATTTCAGTGTTTAGCTTCTCAAACTCACCATAACGGTCACTGAAAGCAGTGATCTCTGCACACAAGAGGGTTTATAATGAGAGTATAATAATCAGAGCATTGAGCATCCACTGTAATCTAAATTTGTGAAATTTTTATTTTGTGTCAAACAGACCTGTGGGGCAAACAAATGTGAAGTCCAACGGATAGAAGAAGAGAATCACATATTTCTTCCCAATATATTCTGAAAGTTTAACCTGAAACACCAAAAAATCAGTCAAAGTAGAATAAAAACATATTACACACAGAACAGAGTAGCATCCATGAGTTATAAAAATACAATCTATCTTCTCATAACAATTTTCACAATGTAGCTTAAACACAATATCATCTACAAGGTGGACTGCAAAGTAATCTTCCCTAAAAAATTAACAATTGACAACCTATAATAAATTACTAAAAGACATAATCCAGTTATGGTCCCACCAAACTGGAGCCCTGTGGAAAGAATTGACATAGAGTCCTATCATTCAACATTTGTAGCAAGAACTAGCTGCTGTCTGCAGTCGCAAAGCTACAACCCCCACCAAACAGTGGAAGAATGCCGTAAATGTAAACCAAATTTCTCCACATTCAAGACAGTTTTGTACAAATGAACATCTAATATAAATTCTCTGTATTATTTGTTTAACATTAGCTTGATAGTTGCAGAAACAATTCATAGCCAAACTAACACTTCACTTATTCGCCTCAATACACTTACCTTAATGAACTCCTGATCAAAAACAGACTCCGCCTCAAAATCAGGTGCTGTATTTCCAACCAGCGGAGCTTCACCCTGCACAGAGAGATACAAAAACGAAAAAGAAACTACATTGCAGAATTGTATTATGAAATATAATTATCACTATATGACACTCTAATCAACAGTTTTTCTGAATTTAAAATCAACGAATCTAAAAAGAAATACTCACACTAGCCTTTACAACGAAACTATTCCCCGAATGAGAGCCACGAGTCAATGATATGGATCGAGGGGCGCGGGATTGGAGCGGCCTGCGGTGGCCGAAGAAGGATTTGGGGAGAGTTAGGTTTTGAGAGGATTGGGAGATAGGAGAAGCCATAGATTTGGTAGTGGCGGCTATTGAAGAGATGAGTCCGATAGTTGAAGTAGCGGAGCAAGCCATTTCTTCAACTTCAAAGCTCTCTGTCTCAAATCTCTCTTCGCTGGTTGGTATTACACTGTCACAATTCAAAGTCTAAGGTGGAGAAATGGTGGGTGAAGATAATATCCTCCCCCAGGGAGTTAGGTTTTTAATGGATTTGGGCTTTACACTAGGCCCAGTTCATGAAAAATTAGGCTTTAGTATCAGATGGCATTCGCTCACCATCCTCAAATCGTAATCTTGAAGCCTTATCCTTACCTCCAACGAATCACAATTTTCTTTCATTTTTTTCTTTCTGTATCGTTGAAATATATATAAATAAATAAAATATTATTAATATTTCTTCACTCTCACAAGGCAGAACCCCAATCCGCCATGTAACAATGCAAGAGCAACTCCATTTTCTCTCCAACCACAAGTCCTCATTTACTTATCCTAAGATGCACAATTTTCCTTCTCCTCGCCATGATTTTCCCTCATTTTCTTGCACACGAACTCTTCACTTTCCCTCCCTTTCCTCCAAAACAAACACAGTTTCCCTCCCTCCTAAGCCTGCGAAATCAACAGAAATGCCTCCGGTTCCGGCACCTATTAATAATCCTTCTCCTTCACCTCCGACGCCGCCGTCTCCGCCGTCCCCGCCGATGGCTGCCAATGCCGATTTTCAAGAGAAAATGCTCTACCTCGATTCAATTGGCCTCGACATATTCTTTCTTGTCGACCACCACCGTCAGCTCATCCTCTCTGCCTCGCTCACCGACATAAAATCGATTGTCGATTTATTTACTTCTATGAACTTCACTGCCGTCGAATTCCGCCGAATTGTTTCTATGTGTCCTGAAATCCTTGCCTCCAATGCCTCAACTATCCTCGCAATCTTCACTTTCCTGCTCCGAGAAGCCCGCGTTAACGGCTCCGACATCAAGCGAGTAATCAATCGGAGGCCCAGATTGCTGGTCTCTAGCGTCAAACACCGGCTGCGTCCGACCTTATATTTCCTTCAAAGCATTGGCATAGAAGAGGTAAACAAGCATACATATCTACTTTCTTGTAGTGTGGAGGACAAATTATTACCTAGAATTGAATATTTTGAGAACATGGGGTTTATTTACAGAGATGCTAAGGCCATGTTTAGAAGGTTTCCTCCATTGTTCAATTACAGTATAAAAGAGAATATTGAGCCAAAATTGAATTATTTTGTGGTGGAAATGGGGAGAGATTTGAAGGAATTGAAAGAGTTTCCTCAATACTTTTCATATAGTTTAGAAAATAGGATTAAGCCAAGACACCAATCTTGTGTAGAGAAAGGTGTGTATTTTCCACTGCGTGCTCTGTTAAAGACTAGCGAGGAGCAATATCTTGGTAGATTGGAAGTCTGTTGTAATTCTTCAATGCCATTGAGCACTTCTCCATTGTCATGTACAAATTATCATGTTGATTTCAATACAGAGTAATTTTAAAAAAAATATTTGAAGTACTGACTTTCTTTCAAACCCTTGATTATTCAGATCCCCATTGTTCAATCAAACTGTTCTGAAATACTTTTCAGCTTGATTCAGCAAATTATGTGAACCAGAGAATTGGTGAAGTTCTTCATCATTAATCATTAATAAGGCTTTTGGGTTGTTCCGGCAAATTAGCTGATATGGTAGTTGTCAGCAGTTGGCTTGGATTATTTGATTAGGCTATATTTACCCACTCCAAGTGGAATTACTAATAGAGTTATTATCATTGGAATGTGACCACCTGAAATTAATTCCATCCACCCATAGCCAGAAAAATTGAACCCGGAAATGAAAGCTTCAACTTGGCGTTTGGATGCAATGCCTTAACAAAGTAAATGATTTGAGAGTTTATCGTATATATTTCAAGTGAAGTTCTACAATCCTTTTATCGTGGAGAGACTGAATTTTCATATTGGAGTCACTTATTTAAGGTGTCATTTAAACAATACAGTAGCATTTTTAAAGCCTCCCTTCTAACAATTAGTAGTTGTGAAATGAAGAAATTGGCAAAAATTTATTGACTGAGAAGGCCATGTCAGTTCTCGTCACGGTGACATATTGAAGTGCTTCAACAAGTTGATCAGCATTTGGAATTAAATGCACATCTAAATGAGGTGGGAAAAACATACCTCGACAGATGCATGTCCCCACCTATTCTATCTAGTATTTTTATTGAAACCAGCTTATGTTTTTACCATACACTTCAAAAAAAATCGGACCACTTTTAGAAAATTTTGAATTTCATTTGCTTGATTCACACGTGGTCATAGGTGGAGAATGCGCTGGGTGCATGCAAGTTTTTTCCACCATTATAGTAAAGAAATAAGGAAAATTATCCAAAATTTTCTTTTATTTTTGAAAGTCAATAATCATCCATTATAGATTAAGCATGGTTGTATTAAACAATGAACACGATAAACAAAAAAAACTCATTAGAAATACGAATTTAGATTTTTGTGGAAGTCATGTTTTAAGTATAAATGAAGGCCTCTCTGTCTCTATATATATATGAAGTTATTTTTCATCACAAGGCATTTAAACAAAATTAAATCTGAAAGGAAAAAAAAAATCATAAAAATCATTAAGAGAATCAACTTTTAATCATGGATTCTTTTTTCTCAAGAATAATATGAGGAATGATGATAAAAATTTTGATTTGATTATATTTTTCTTATTTTTAAATTTAGTAATTAGGATTTTATTGAGATATATTTATAAAAAAAATTATAAGATAATTATCAAGTTGATGAGACGGCAAATCTATGAATTCTGTAAAATTGATGTGGACTTTTATATTTTATTATTTGATTGAAAAACAAAATACATCAATATGAAGTTTTTTTTAAAATAAAATTAAGTGTTTTAAATCTTCTTATGAATAAAAATTATGGAATTGAAAAAAAAAATACCACTAATGAAAAGAAAATTCATTATTGCCTCAATTCCATCATTGAAAAAAGACCTCAATTTTAATATTTTATATTAATGATTAAATTAAACTACTTAACTTTTATTTTATGATACCTTTCAAGAACCAATTTATTTTGTTTTCTAACCATTTGAATAATACACTGGTGTCATGTGTTTTAGGTGTAATGGCAAATGGTAATTTGAGGATTCAATCATCATATAAAAAAAATACCTTGAGTTACAAAAAAAAAAAAACAATAACATTTGAGTGTAAGTCTATGGTATGTAGTGCTGCATGCAAGGTTGAGTTGAGTCAGATTTATCGATTTAAAGTATTTGATTCATGTATGCGAATCAATATTTTTTTTGACTCAATCCAACTCATTAAATGTGTGAATTTATTATTATGAACTAGTTGAATTAGGTATAAATTCAAGATAAATTTGCCAGTCAAATAAATGATACATAATAAATATATTTTTAAATAAATACAATGATTGAAGAGGAATTATCAAAAAATTAAATATATTTAAAAATAAAATTATACAATAATCTTCAGAAGTTATAGATATGTTTCAATAACAATATTAAAATTAATTTTTTTAATAATAATTGTTGATGATCATATCATAAATGACAGTAATGAAAAATTAAATTTTCTAATAAGAAAGACAATCAGTAAAATAAAAAATAATTAGTAACATAATTATACAATATGTTTTAAATTATAATATACTCTAATAACAAGAATTCAAAATAAACTAAATAAAAAAAATAATTTAGTACTATTTATATTCAAAATTGCAAATTAAATTAATTTAAATAATTTATATATATATATATATATAAATGTTTAACATTGTTTATAGATTGGATTGAATTGCAGATTTATCTAATAAATCCGTGGCTCACCCTAATTCATGAATTTTAAAGATGACTTAATAGTATCCAGATTTTTCAACTAAATAATTTTGTAAGGATGAAAATGAAAATGATCACAAGTTTTATGGGTTCAAAGTATAAAACAAAAGTTTAAGCAATAAATTCTCGTATATATATTTTCCACTATTATTCTTCCCTCCACATCTATCCCAAACTAAAAATTCCCTCCTTCCCTCGTTTTATGCTCTCTTCTTCCCTTAACCCCCACTTTCCATCAAAAACCCTCCATTTTCTATCTTTCTCCCTCTAAATCCCCATCTCCACCTTCTCTCTCTAACTTCTCAGATCTCCATTTACTTTATCCAATCGGATTCTCTGTTTCTCTCTCCCTGCTGATTATTTTTTCTCCATTGCCATGTCCGGCAGCGCTAGAGCATCTACCCTCCCGCCCGCCACGGCGGCCTCGGCTCCTCCACAGGGACCGATCCTGCCGCCTCTTAGACGACATCTTGCTTTTGCCACAATGAAGCCGCCGTTTGTTCCTCCTGATGATTATCATCGCTTTAGTTCTCCAAGTAAAAATAAAGCCGCCGATCAGGAAGTTGAGGGTATTGTCGTGAGGTCTCCTGTAAGTTTCCTTTACTGTATGCATATGCTTGTAATTGCATATGTATATGTAGTTCTGGAGTAAACTTAATTTTTATCCCATTTGAAGTAATGTGTTTTTTGGGGGGAATTTTATATTTCGCATACATGATGTTGGTTTGAGTAATTTGGTGTCAAATGAAAGTAAATTCGCTTTTAATGTTGTTTGATTCTGGGCTTATTTTCTGTTTGGTTAATGAGAAATCATCGGAAAGGGGATTTGGTTTTTTCGGCAATTGTGTGAGATTCCTAATTGTAGTTTGCAGAGTTCAAATGGTGTTTGATAATTGCACTCTCTCATTACTTATATTTAAGTAATGATACGCTGCTATGTTTTTCACTTAGTTGATTCTTGGGCAATGTAGATGCAATTCAAGTGAACTTTGGGTGGCTTGGAAGTAAGGATTGTGTCTCAATACCATTGTTTCTTAGGAGACATCAATTAGCACAATAGTCGTGTTCTGCTTTTTAATTATTCTCCCTCATTTGATCTGGCTTTAGATTTTTATATTACTTCGTGTACAGATTTCTTTCCAGCTCAAGCTGTTTTCTTTGAGAAAAGGTACATTCCTTTTTATTGAATTGTAATGGAGTCCTTTAGTCTTCTATTAGGGAGGGCTTGTTGACCAAGATGCTGTCATTTCCACTTGCTGAATTAGTTGCTATGCATTCCAAATATTGTTGAACTGCTAATGCTTAACCTACGAGTGAAGCCTTCTATTATGTATGCGGGAAGTCTTAATCATCACAGTTCTGCATGCCTGGTGTCCTACATTATTTAGGGGCTATTGTCGAAGTCTCGTTTTCATCCACCACATCTTTTGTCTATAATTGCATTTTCTTAGAAAATGGTTATAATGGGGCGCACAGTTGTTTCATAGTCTGATTTATGTTACTTAAAACTGGACACGTGTTTTATTATCGTAATTGCATACTTGAACGTGCCTTCTCAAGGTTTTGCTAATGTATTTAAAGTGGTATCATGGATAATCTGGCTTTTGCCTGTCATTTAATATGATTATGCATTTCATTGGTGTTTTGCAGCCTTTAAAACGAAAGGGCGGCTCGGGTGAAAACCACAGTGATTCTAGTGAATGGGCAAGTAGTGAGGTATCTAATAGTCCTTTCCAAACACCAGCAAAAGGGGGAAGGACATACAACAGATCAAAGGCCTCAAAGGGCAATAGATCTGGGCCTCAGACCCCAGTGTCAAAAATTGGTATGAGTTTGAATTGCCTTCAATGTGGTCTCGTTTCCTGCCTGAGATAGTTTAGCTTCAGGAGATCTTAGTCTTTGGAGACAAGGAGTTAGGCATTATAAATCTAGTTTCTTCAACCAATGTGCAATGTATTCACATGCTGAAAGGGTTTTTACCAATGTGTAAATTTTTTGTGAACTTGCAGATTCTCCCTCTCCTCTTACACCAGCTGGAAGCTGCCGTTATGACAGTTCCCTAGGTAATCTTGAAAACATTTAATCTCAGGTTGGATTAAATTTATTCTGATGGTGCCTATATGGCTGTTTTATCTATAAGCTGTGGTATTATTTAGCGGTTAAAAGCTTTCATCTAATGTTTATAGAGAAAAATGTGCCAACATTTTTCAGGTCTTTTGACAAAGAAATTTGTCAATCTAATTAAGCATGCTGAAGATGGTATGCTTGACCTAAACAAGGCTGCAGAAACTTTGGAGGTGATCATATTGCTGGTTGATTGGTCACATTATTGAAAACCATTTTATATTTACCAAGGGCTTTTCGTGAAACAGGTGCAGAAGAGGCGGATATATGACATTACAAATGTCTTGGAAGGAATTGGTCTCATTGAAAAGAAGCTCAAAAATAGGATACGTTGGAAGTAATTTGACAGCAATAAATATTTCGAATATCCAGAACAATTCTGTTTTTCTGCATTTGATTTTACCAAAATTGCATTACATAGGAACTTATGTGAAGATTTTGAATGGTTGATCAGGGGAGTTGATGCTTCAAGACCAGGGGAGCCAGATGCTGATGCCTCTTTATTGCAGGTACCTGGAAGCAGATAATGCTTTATTGTTGCACCGACTGCATTGGGTGTTTTGCCTTCCCATTTGTTATCACAGGCTTCATTTTTCTGCATCTGTTTGTTTTAATTTAGCGCTGTCACAGAATATTCATTCAATTCTGGAATATCTTCTAATTTGTTTTACATGATGCCATTCATATGATGAAAAAGAAATGCGATCGCTTCTGGAGAGACAGTATTTAACTTTTTTTTTCCTCCAGGCAGAGATTGAAAAGCTTACGATGGAAGAGCGTGGACTAGATGACCAAATAAGGTTACACAGTTGATTTCCTCATTAGAGTGGTTGATGTTGCACTCTTCAACCCATTGGATAGTGCTGATGCTCTTAAAATTTTGCAGAGAAATGCAAGAAAGACTCAAAGGCTTTAGTGAAGACGAAATCAGTCAAAAGTAATATATTCTGCCCTAGGCCCTCTATACCATAAATAGATCTCAGGTAGTGTTGCGCCCTAGGTATTAATGCCATGATTCATTTTCCAACAATTTCAGGTGGCTTTTTGTGACTGAAGAAGACATTAAGTGCATACCTTGTTTTCAGGTTGGTTTATATTCTGCTTGTTTCTCTTTTTTGATATGATCCTTCTGAATTTTTATTCTGATCTCAGTAATTCTTTTTCTATGCTCAACTAGTCCTAATCTTTTTTCTTTTTTTTTTTGTGGCCAGAATGAAACACTCATAGCAATTAAAGCTCCCCATGGAACTACCCTGGAAGTCCCTGATCCTGATGAGGTAATTCAAAAGAAAATCTCGTAAAGAAATGAGAAAAGTTGGCTAGTTGATGATCTATATCATATTCTTGATGTTTGAACTGACTTACTTTATACTCTAGGCTGTTGAATATCCACAGAGGAGATACAGGATAATCCTTAGAAGCACAATGGGTCCAATTGATGTTTACCTTGTAAGGTGTGACTGCCTTCTCTATGGCACAGAAGTATCCACTCAAGAAACATTTATGTCTGTCACCCGTTAGCAAATCATTGTTTTGTGTGGATCATATGATTGAAAATGTTATCAGTGTAGTTTTTCATTTTTCTTTTCTATTTTCCATTTTAATACATTCTGTTCTTACAGTCAATTTGAGGAGAACTTTGAGGAGATAAATGGTGAGCCATCTACTAGTTTCCCACATGCTTCTAGTTCTGGATCTAATGAAATCCCAGCAAGAGAGATCATAAATGAGCAGAGAATGATGAAAAGGTTTGAGCCTCAGGTGCACCAAGCACACAATTCACTCCTTGAGCTTGATGCTTCACAAGATCTGGCTGGGGGAATGATGAAGATTGTTCCTTCCGATGTTAATGTAAGTGTTCTTTATGCCGAGTTATTTTTCTTACTGATAAGTGTTATTGTCCCAAATGAGATTGTATCATTGATTTATGAAGATATGCAAGTGCATGTAAATGGCTTGCATATGAACCTCTGGCTTCAAGCTTCAGTCATACATCCAGTTTTATGACTGCAGTTGGTAGGATCTTAATAAGAGTATACTAAGCTGTTTAAAATTTTATTTGCTGTTTCTGAAATTCTTTCAACCTGCCTGGGTTCAAATTTTAAAACCTATCATATTACCTTCTTTTACACTCCATATTGTATGTTTAAGACGATCTTATATGGCTAGTGTGGATAGAAAAATGGAAGATGGAGTTCTGCATGTTGCATGAAGATTTTTCAGGCCTCGATATATCCCGATGGATTAAAATTGATAATATTCAGACTTCTCCTAGTGTAATTCTTTCCTAATATTAAGTTTGTTACCTTTTCAGAATGATGCAGATTACTGGCTTCTTTCAGATGCTGATGTTAGCATTACCGACATGTGGAGGACAGATAGTATCCTGATTAAAATTTCTGCTCTTTTCCGTCACAATTACCCCAAACCTTTTCCTTTGGTATTCAAAATCTAAATGCTGAATTCTTGACTCATATTTAGCGAATGTTGAATGGAGTGAGGACATGCTTTCTGCTGACTTTGGAATCCCTGATGTCCACACTCCTAGGGCAGAAACCCCACCGTCGGGAATAGCTGAAGTGCCATCTGGTGGGAACTCTACTCAGAGGTAAATGCTAATTTTGCTCGCGAACTAATTCTCGAAACTCGAAACTCATGTCTCTATGAAGCAGAAATCTCCTATGCCAATTATTTTCTGCTTAAAATGCCAATGCATTGCGTTGCCTGTGGAGTGGAAATTGGAGCAGCATATGGAAGAAGCTGACAGATGGTAAGCTGGGAATTAGTCCTAAACATTTGAGTAGAGTTACATTTATTTGACCACAGTGGTCCATCTGCAAATAAAATAAAAGCCACCAAAAAAGAAAAAGGAAAAAGAAACAGGAATTCGATACCAATCGGGATGGTGGAATGGAAATTTGAACTGAGGGGCGTAGAATAGCCAGTCGAATCTGCATGTCCATTATTATAGGTTCATAAACATGAATGTCCGTATTGTGTGCATTTGGTATTTGAATGCAACAAAGTCTAATCTGCTGTAAGAATGGTGCACAGTATAATTTCAAGTTAGAAAGACCCACCACCAGAATTGATTCAATTGTATCTTTTGATAACTTTTCTTTTGTTATTTCCTTTTAATTTTTAATTTTAATGGGTTGAATCAACTGATTTGGTTCAGTTTGGTTTTCCAAACCATAGTTATTCTTATTTGTCGAGATTTTAAAAGGGCTACAGGGGGAATTACGAAATTCAGAAACTGAAAGCAGCCGCAAACAAGCTAGGAACATAAAAATGGCCACAAACTGAAAGCAGCCACTAGGAGTTTCTCCTTTTTGTTATTTTTTCGGACAATAAAATGTGATTATAATTTTTGCCCCCATTGGTGTCGACATGTCATTTTCATTATATGGACCCTTTTTGACACATTACAAACTTATCCACTCACAGTTTCGCATTGTCGAAAATTTGTAACAGGTTGTTGTTTGGTCATTGCAAAATTCTGTAAGACAATAATCTCCTGTTTTATTATTATGGAGTAATCTAGTACCGGACAAATGCACAAATTTACTTCTGTGTTTTACCAAGAAATACCTATCGTGCTAGGAGTTTACAAGTTTTCTTTTTCATACTAATAATAACAGTTTTTTTTTGTGTGTTTTTATATTTATATGCAAAATGTTCATTTGATATGCGGTTATTATAATCTCTTGAACAGTAATTTTGATATTTTTTAATTATTATATAAGTATTTAATCGATTTAATTTTATAAATTTGAGTATTTAATACAATAATCTTGTAAATTGATGTATTTAATAGACACAATTAATTGGTCAAGATAAAAGTTGAAGTTGAAGGGGTCATAAAGTTCTTTTTAACTTGTGTAAAGTGTTAGGATGAATTTATGCATTGTGACCATTATAATAAAAAGTTATTATTAAAAGAATTCCTCTTCATCAATAAAATTAATGATTAAGTTTTATTTTTTAATTATAGTTTAATATAAATTAGGTTTCTTAACCTTTCGTTTTTGCTGCATTGAAAACCCTCAAACAAAGAGGAAGTCATAAGTAATAGGTTTCAGCTTGAACTTTCATATCAGGCCATCATATGGTTGATTTTGTTTTTTCGCCTTAAGATGTGCAGTGCTCCTTCAAAGGGTCCTATTCCTGATTTTATGTCCATCAATATGCTAGTTTATGTATGGCGACCCTTATTTTTATTTATTTGGCCCTCACGTTTTGTTAGGAAAAAGAAAGATAAAGACGAGAATGATATGACAGAAAAAATAGAAAAAAGCAAGTTTGAACAACTTTACAATATACGGTTTTTCTAGTTAAGCCGCTCAACTTGACCATTTTTTATCTTTCTTAAATTGGACATCGGAAGCTGAGGCCTTCTCTCTTGGAAGGCAGCGTTCAATTAAAAACACTTCCCTTGTTCATTTGCTTAATGGATGAATGTGATTCTTTAACATAATTACTACACCAAAAAGAAATCTTGATGAGAGATGCATCATTTCTCCAAAGTTAAAAGGTTTTGACAATTTCTATACTAATAACAATAATTTTTTAAGATTTTGATTTTTATAATTACTTTGACACTCGAGTAATATTAATTTTTTCATAAATAATTCAAATTTTTTAACTACTTAAGTTGTTTTATTTTCACGTTTAACGGCGCAATTTCGTGCATTGGAGTGTTAATTGATTAAAATAAAAATTAAGGACATTAAAAGATTTTTAGTTAAAAGTATACGAATAAATTTGTGTATTTTGCCAATATTTAATAATAAATTTATAAGAATTTATCCATATTTGATTTCACTAAATATTTTTTGACTTAAAATATATTTTCTAATTTATTAAAAAATAATTAAATATTTTGTAAACTTATATTTTTAAATAGTTTAAATGCTTGGTTAGTAAATAATCCCTCTGATCCAAAACATAAGTCGTTTCGAGTATTTTAAAGAATAATAAATGATATTTTTTCAATATTACTTTTACTTGCATTAGATACAATAAATATTTTTACAAGTAACTATTGATTTTGATATAAATAATTTGGTAAAGTTATCCTTAGTTTTGTTATAATTTAAGAGAGTTAATTGCTTCCTTAATCCTTCTGTAAAAGCCTTAAACGATTTATATTTTGAGATAGAGAAATTACTCAAAAGTAACTTAACGTGGAGAGTGGAAATCTTTAAACTTTGAGTATTTAATTTTAACTTAACTAGAAAAAATTTAAAGATTTTGGAGAGAAAATTATTTTCTTTTTTTTTGCCCTCTTATTTTCTCTTTAGTTAGAATAAAAAATTTTAATTCTACACATTACATTTAAATCATATAGCTAATACATGCGTCGTATGCACCTCATTTTTTAACAAGTTACTTAATACACGTGTTTTATACTTAAAAAAAAAAAATCGTAGGAAGCCCGGGGGACCCGCCCAGTTAATTATATAGGAATGCTAAGAATTTGTTAAAAATAAAGGTAATGTTGGCCCTTTTAAAAGTTAGTAGGATTGTATGGTGGTTTAATTCTTCACATTTAGAATTTTATATTTCTTAAAAAAACTATTAAATTTGTCCAAATTATTGAATAAATTCATTATATTACCCTTAATTTAATACTAATTTTCTAAGAAAATCATTAAATTGAAATGATAATTATTGACTACATATAAAGGGTAAACATGTAAAAAAAGTACTTATTATGCCTTGAAACCACAAATGTCACAAGTATTTTTAAATAAATTATTTTTTCAAATATGACAAATATTATGGAATGGAGGTAACAAGTAATACTCTCCCGTCCCAAAAGGATAATTTATCTTTCCTTTTTAGTTTTTTTCCAAATATAATTCACTTTTCTTTTTTGCATTATAGTTAACTCTTAAATTACCTTTATTAAATTTTATTTTATTTTCAATAATTCTCGTTAATTCTTACTTATTATTTCAAAATAATAATTACTCGTATGTTACTTAAAATGAATATAATAAAAAAGCTATAAAAAAGCTATTTAAGATGGGCAAGTGTTATTTTGAATAATTGTCGTTAATTTTTATTTATTATTTTAATATAATAATTTTTCATATTTTTTTAACCATAATAATTATTAATTTTTTAATATGTTTAAAGATAGGAAGTGATCTATATTTTTAGGACGAAGAGAATAATTTTAAATAGAAGTAAAATTGAAAATACACAACGACGATGCCATGATCACAACCTACTTAGTGGAATCAATTGAAACCTCTCAAATTAAAATATATATATATATATATATATATATATATATATAGGTTTAAATTGTGAAAAAAATGAAAATACTTTTTACTTTTTACCGAATTGACTCAGTTGAAAATCATGACAATTTTTATTGTATTGAGGTGATATTAGGAATTTGTAACTAAGTTTCATTAACTAAAATATATAGTTTGAAAACTTTATAAAATTATCCAAAATTAAAATTATTTAGAATTAAAAAATGTAGAATATTAATATTAATAATATTACTAATTTACTGCTACCATTATTATTATTTATGTAATTTTGATATTTAGGGTGTACACGCACATATATTAAATTACTTTTGGTAAATTATTAATGATTTTTATTTTTTTTATTAAGGCTACCTTATTTTAAGATAAATTTAAAGAAAAAAAATCTTCTTATTCATAAATCACGGTTGTAATTAATCAAATTAATGACTCCACTAGAAAACTGGAAATACATGGAAAATAGCTATTTCAAACCAATGATATATATATATATATATTTGTGTTTATCTTCTTTTTCAAAAGTGTTGCTGAATTATATTCTGTTTATAATTATGTTAATCATTTCAGAAATGTAAAATTGTTAATGAATTTTTATTTCTAAACGTGAATAAGTTTTATCTTTGTGGAATATTAAGATACCGTTTGGAACGAATGAACCATAATTATATAATTCATTTGTAAATGAATTTCAAGTAAAATTTGTCATGTTTGGTATACTACAATTTAAAATAAGGAATTCAATTGAATTTCACAAAATTATATTTAAAACAATTCTTAGATAAAAATTCATCTGTTTTTATTTCCTAAAATAACATTGACATAATGATTTAATAAAAATACTAATATAAATAAATTACTCATATTCCACCATAATTAATTGGTTAAATTTTAAAATTTCAAATTTCATGTCCTTGCAAATGTTTAAATTTTATTTTTATTAATAGATTAAAATATATTGAAAAAAATAAATGAGGATAGTTTAGTCAATAATATTTGAGGTGAAGGGGCAGTCTAGTCAATATAAATATTAATGGGTTAATATGTGAAATTCATTTGTGAATTTCAATAATTTTATAGGATTTGAACTAAGTAATTCAATTCCATGGAATTCAATTTATAGAATTCAAATCTATATTTTTTTTCTTTTCAAATACAAAATTTTAGATTTTCAAATTAATTCTATAAAATTTCGTGGAATTCATTTATTCCAAATGGGTTATATTCTAAATTTCTGTATTGTAATTTTATTAAATTTTAATCTGTTCTCTCATAGTCAGCAGAAGTCACAATATGAATTTATAATCAGTATTTTAATTTTACATAAATTTTATAAAATAGTCCTAAAAATAATAATTGTTCTTCGTAAAGTTTTTCTAATCTTATTCATAAAGACTTTGTGTCACGTCACAAAGGCTTTCTATTATCTACGTATACTATACAAATCAATTAACCACGTGGATTCCAAATACCAAACATCACATGAAGGAGAAAGCCAAATAATTAGGTGAAAGAAATCAGCATTTGTCTATTTTGATACAAGAGTTTGTATTTTAGCGAACTGAAAACAAAATATGAGAACAAAAATCATTTAATAATTTTGCATTTCTAATTAAAGAAAAAGCAATTGAATTTAAATCAGATAAATAATTCAAAAATCTAAAAAATTAGGAAAAAGAAATAACTTCATCTCATCGATGGTTAAAATTAAAAGAATTAACTACAACGTTTGAAAGAGAGTTTAGAGTTTTGATTGTGTCAAAATACTATTTTTATAAATTATATAATTTAATAAAGTAGTATATAAAATAACTGTTAATAGATAAGATAGAAGGTCTGTTTAGTAAAATTAGTTGTTTTGATAGCGGTTAGTTATTTTAGTGGTGTTTAGATTTTAGCTGTTAGAGTAACGTTTCATGAAATGGTAAAAGCTAAACGTTACATGAGTTAACTTTTCACAAAAAGTTATCTTAACCTCTAAAAGTTAGTCCAAATGTTATGTTATCGAACAACTTGTTAAGCAGCGTTCAGTATTTTGACTAATTAAAACTCTAAAAGCTACTCAAAAAACTGTTGCCTAGCACAGTCAGAGTTTATTAAAACATTAATCCATCTAATGTTTTGCGTTTCCATTTTTTGATTAAAATTCTTTTAACAATTTTGTCCTTAATTAACTTATATTATTCTTAATTAATTTATATTAACATTAATTTAAAATCTTTTGCTATGGTACTGCAAGTCTGCAATAAAGTTAAAAATTATATTATTTTACACAAAGATCTAAATAAAATAATTTAATAATGAATTAATAGAGTAATATGTGAGGAAATTATATTATCATTTTAGAAATGATAATGATTTCAATTTATATAATTGGACTACATACTATAAATTGACATTTTTTTTAATGAATTCACCACTACATTCATAAGTTCAAATCTAACTCAATATTCAAATGTCTTTTTTCATCATTTTTAAACTAATAACTAATCAAATAACTATTTTCACTGAATACTTTTTCTCTAACAGCTATATGAATAGTTAATAATAAAGAGCAAATATTTAATAATTAATAATTATTAAAACACCTAATAGCTATTAAAATAACTAATCTTATCTCTCGTCGGACCGACTCAATGTAGTCAAAGTTTGTAGGTGATGTGGTATTAACAGTGTCAAAGCATAGACCCACTCCAACATAGCAACTTTTAACAAACAGATAACCGAAGCTATAATTATAATGAAAAAATAAATTCACTATCATGATTGCCAAAATTATAAAAACAGTCAAATTCGACATTTTTTGGGTGTTATACACTCTTTCCATTTTCGAGAGTATTTTACTTTCTTTAAAAAAATTATATATTTAATTTCTTTAAGTTAAAATAAATTATTAAATGAATTAGTTATATTACTCTTAATTTATTATTTGAGTAAAAACCATTCAATAATTATTAGTCATATATAAAAAGTAAATATAAAAAAAATAATTTATTATTTATTAAATCCACAAATTAAGAATATAATACTTTATCAAATGTGATAAGTATTTGGATACTCGGTGAATATATAAATGGGAATAAATAAGGGGAATATTGAGATTACCAAAAACATTCATACTAAATTCATAGATAGACAAAAATATTGTTACGAATTTTAATTTGATTGATTGAAAAAATAAAAATAAATTTAAATGCAACTTTTTTTTAAAATTAAAATTTTGATGCATTCATTAACATTCTTATAAATTATTATATTTAGTTAAATATTAATTTATAAAAATTATAATTGGTCAAGACTCTCAGTTTATGGCCACTATCATGAAAAACTGATGATTTTGGCTCACCTTAATATTTAAAATAAAAATAAAGTCCGTATTTTATTACTAATTTTTGTTTTAGATATTTTCGAACTTAAATTTCAACCTAATATAAAGTTAAAAAAATTTACTTAAAAAAAGAGGAAAAAAAAAAACAACGGCAACGAAAGCCAATAATTGTGACAAAAACAGAGTAGAGCGTCAAAACATAAATTTTTCAACCTTCACTCCGAAGGCCCCTTTCACTCTCTCTCTCTCCATGGCTGAAGCAGAGCCTCTGCCACCCCTACCGCCTCCACCAACTCTTCGCCGTAGAAACTCAATTACCACTTCCGTTGTAATCCCTACTCAACTCACTCTCCCTTCCAAACCTCTCCACACTCTCAGCCTCCCTACCGGGAACGGCGCCGATTTCGAGCTAGGCCAGCTGGCCTCTTTCAAATCCTCCTTGTCATACACTTCTTTAAAGGACATCCTCCCTTCCACTGCCGTCAACTCGCCAACGGCCGCTCCCTCTGCCGGTGGTTCCGCCTGTGAAATTTCCATTCGTAATCGCCTCGTTAAGCAGGCGGCGTGGGCTTACCTGCAGCCGATGTCTTCTTCGTCGGATTCTTCAAACCAACACTTCCTCCGCCGTCTCTTGCTCCAACTCTCTACGCGCAATCCTATCACTGCTTGTATTCGGTTCATTAGTCTTCATATTATTCCTAGTATTACCGAATTTTTTGATTGGATCATCCAAGCGACTCGGATCCAAATCCATAGATAGCACTGGCTAACCATTTTTAGTAAAAGTTCTAAATATTGTATCTAATCGAGTTGTTGTGCTGTTTAATTTTTTCTAGTAGAGACATAAAGATTACAAAAACAAAAAGAAAAGAATGAATCGAATTGAACTCGAAATGGAAAGAAATACAGAGTTTTTTTTTTTTTCATTTTCTCAAGTAGTTTTAGAGGAATTTGCCTATTTTTTTACAATCACGGATTACAATAATCTTTCATCTTCAGTTTTGAATTGGTTTCATACGGCGGAGCCTCAGCCGAGCTTGGTGGAGATTAGCATTGGCGTCAGTTTCAGAGCCGCCGGTGCTTGGGTCCACCGTCTGTAAATATTGTGTTTCTTCATTGAGTTCGACTTGGACGCTATTAGCTTTTGGTGAATCTGTAACTGAGCGGTTGATAGTGCCGCTTGGCGGCGGCGGAGGCCTTGGTGGCCACTTACTGGTCCTGTGTTTGCTCATTGATGGCGATTCATTTAAACCTGTAGGTGCAGGTGGTGCGCTTGGTTCATAGTTGTCCCTCTTCTGCAAGGTCAGTTGAACATCACGTTTAGTATTATTTGTGATTAATTATACGGAAGAAATCCAATTTCTGTTGTCTTAACTTTTGCTATATAAGTATTATTATAATTTTTGTAATTAGAATGATTGGTTGTTGTTTACATTTCATTAACAAAATAAGAACAGTCACATACCCCTCAGATGGGATCAAAAATAAAATTACACCTTAGTTTTAGTGGTTGTGTTTGTGGTTGAAACTTTTCCAGATTGAGCAGCTAAGTATTCAAGAACTTGAAAGAAAGTGGATTGCCCCAGTTTTGTGCAGTTTTGCCAATAGTAAATGGCAAAGTCCCAAGCTCTTGCTTTCAACTCCAGTAGCTTCCTATCAATTTCAGTTTCATGCTTTGCAACAAAAGGCCTCAACAGGCTTTCATATATGTAGCCAGTTCCCTGCATTAACAAAATTTTACCAATTTAATTCAAATGAAATTAAAATTTCATCTATTAAAGTTATCTGATTTTACCTACCTTTGTTTTTGGATACCACAAGTAGATAAAAAATGCGAGCTTCACTTCTCCATACATTGGCAGCCTTCATCAAAAAAATAATCATAATTAGGATTGTAACTTGTTAACTGTGACTTGTAAATGGGGATTTCCAAAAAACTAATGGAGTTTTGCTTACCATGAAATGAATATGTCACCTATCCTCTCACAAAAAGTAAGGATTGCAATTATAATCCTGCAGAATCAATATCAATTACACTTTTAATTGAAGCAATTTGATTTAAAGAAACTAATGGAATTCAAACTTAATTACGTAGTTAAGAGTATATTCAGTAAAATTAACTGTTTTAGCTATTTTAACAAAATTTAGCTGTCAGTTACGTTTTTTTAAATATTATGTTATCAAATGTTATAAAAAATTATATAAAAGCTATCGCTAAATAAAGAAAGTATAAATATTTTGATCATAATATTTTATGAAGAAATGCATCTGGCAGTAGATGAGGAGGCAAATTTGACCAGTTCATTTTTGATATGACTGATGCATCAATTCTCATAACTCTATCAAGTTGCAATTTTGAACCGATCACATGATTGCAATTACCAGTTTAATTTTTAATCCATACTTCTCTTTTGCTTCTTAAGCTTAAACCAAACCTATATATGGGGGAATCTTCTGGCATGAACCACATTACCTTTTTTTCCCATCCTCGGCTACATGTTCCTTTTTCCTTTTTTTTTTTATTCTATAGGCATAGAAAGTTAAATGGGTTCAAGCATCATATACGATAACTAATAAAAAAAATTGAAAACTTTCACCTTAACAATGGATAAAGATCCATTTTTTATTTTTTTTAAGAAACCACTTTACACACTAACACATATATAAGTCAGGGAAAAAATTTTTTTTTATAAATTAAAAAAATGTATATATGTACATATCAAACTAGGTATAATTGGTTATTTTTTTAGAAATAAATGGATAATTCGATTTGACGTTTATTGAAGAATTTATAATGATATTTTTCGCTTAAAACAGAAATTTAAATATGCACCCATATCTGATACACCTATCATAAACAACTCACTTCACTTGACAATTCTATTGCAATTCAAATTCCTTGGCATATTATAGGCAACTTGGATAAAGTAATTATTGGCAAACATAGAATTTTTTATATCCCTATTATTGGCAAATTAGAGAAAGTTATTTCTTGCAAGCATTGAATTATATATTTTTTAGGAAAAACTTATACCGTGACTGATTTCAATCTCAGATGAAAACAAAAGATAAGGTGGTTTACCAATATTGACACCAAAATCTAAGTTCTTCAATCTCAACTTTGTTCTTCTCTACTGATTTGAAACATTCAAAAGCTGGGTATGCATACCCAAAAAGCAACCTGCCAAAGATAATAACAATAATAATTAATTAATTAATTAATTAAAAGAACGTCCAAATCCCACACCAGAAACAAACATCCATTCAAAAAAGAGAAAAACTAAAGCGGAAAAAGAACAAAAACAAAAGGAAATGAATTAGTTAGTAATAATCATTGATTAATTAATCAAAATTACATACACAAGACATCTGTTGATGAAATCTCCTAACATTCTTGATCTCTACAACAATCACCTGCCAAAAATTCCTCTGCAAATTAAAACCATTGAAATCAGAAACTCCTTTCATTGAATCAATGAAGGAAAATATGAATTTCATTTCGAATTTTCCATATGCATACCTGATATGTAATGTAAGGCAAAACTTTCGTTTGAAGGAATCGAAGTACTGCAATCAAATTAAAAAAATAAAAAAACAAAAGAATTTTCCTTTTTGAAGAGAGGGATCTCTGATTCTGCGAATGAAGAGAGAAATGACGATAGTAAACAAAAAAAAATCCGCAGAAACGTGAGACCGGAAAGGATAGAGAAGAGAAATCGTCGAATAAGGAATGTGTATATGATTAACTAACTCTGTCTCTCTCTTTCTTTATATATATAGAGAGAGTAAATAGATAGTTAATTATACATAATTAAGGAAGAGAAAGAGAAGAGAAGAGTGGATAATAATTATAAAAATAAAAGAAAGATGAAAAATGGAGGAGGGAGAGATTTCTTGGCAGGAACGCTTCTATTAATAAAATACACGCAAGAGAAGGGAGGGAAGAAAGGAGAAGGGATTTCTTGGGATTCTTCTTCTGACGGGTTAAACGGGCTTTGGTGGCAGTTTATGTTTAGTGCTATTGTTGGGGTAGTTTTGTCATTTTACGCCACTCAAATATTGGAGGCAGTTATGTTATGTTTTGGTCTTTTGGGTAATTTTCTTGTTTTTTTTTAAGAAAATAAAGGCGGAAAATATGAAAATTGTCTTTTCTTTTTTTTAAAAAAAACTATGTTAGATGCTTTAATTTTAAAAAAATTCAGGTTACATATTTTTAGTGAATTTATAGTAAAATTTTTTGTGGAAATTTATTTAATATTTCCGGACGTATTTTATTAAAAATTATATAATTCATTAATTTATATTTTTTTAGAATCATTAATTTATATTATTGAAAAAAAAAATATAACGAGAAAGTACTCATATCGCTAATCCTAATTAGTTTGAAATTAAAATTTAATAATTGATTTTGTGTTCTTGAAGGAAATACTACACTACTGAAATTCACAAAATTTTATAATTGACCATAGTATAAATATATTTAATTTAGTTTTTGCTAATTTATGAAATTATAAAATCATCTAAAATAATGTGCTTCATGCATTGTTGTATCTATACTCGTTTGTTTTTAATTTAACTTCTTCAATTAATTAAAGATGATCACTCTGATCAGCTAATAAATAAGACTCGAAATTAAAAATTAAAATTGATCCTTTTAATTAAGTTTCTAATTAATTATATTTTTATTTTTTATATTTTAATTGAAATCAAACCCATAAACTAACGATCTCAATCCAATTCAAAATAAAAATTATGAAATCAATTTCAATTTAATTTTTTTATTGATTTAATTATGATCTGAACTGAATATGACTAATTTTATTATTCAAAAAAGAAATTATTATGAACTTAAATAAGTTTTCCCCTCAAATTAAAAAAAATAAATAAGTTGAATCTACAAATATTACCATGAGTAAAATGAATACTACAATATTCTCAAGTAAGATTTGAAATAATTTACTTAATTTTCATTTTCCAATTGCTCAATTTTCAAATAAGCAATTAGGTTTCTAGATTGATGAAACCTCCATTGGCATATTTGAAACTTCAACTTCCCAATAAAATTTTTAATGATTTTATTGATATTATATTATTGTTATAGCGACAATTATTACCCATGAGATTGGACTTTGTCAAGAGACCAAAAAAGTGTGAAATCAGAATTGAAGGGTCAAATTCAACTAATTAAAATATTGCTGGTTTTGATTTTCGCGGGTAATTTATTTTGGAATCTTCGAACGGAGAAAAGGGTAATTTCGACATTTGCGGTAAATCGTTAAGAGCCTTCTTTTTTTATACGATAGCGAGGACTTGCTTCGAAATAAAAAGCCCATGCGTGTCACTAAACACGTCTGTTAAGGACCAATGATAGAAGATTTCTTTTTTCCCCGTGGTCATGGCATCTTCCATATTACCGTGGAATGCTCTTATCCAATTATCACATTAAAAAAATATTTTTTAAAAAATAATTTTTAATACTAATATCTATTTAAAATATGAAATTGAAGTATAAAAAAATAAATAGACATGATTTATCGCACATTTTAGTTTTAAAGGATTTCTTAGACAAATTATAATAAATATTTAACCTTATCACCGTTCATATCTTTTATTTCATAACACATTAAATACAATTCACATTTAGATGTTCTTAGAGCGTCTTTAAAATTGCATCTAAAGTGCAAGATTTATCTTTAATGTAAATACAATAAATATATAAAAACTAAAAAGTGGTAGAAAATTAAAGTTTAAAGTGCAAGACTTATTTTTAATATTTATTCCATCAAATTATTTTATCTTTCAGTCTATTTTTTATATTTTTTTTAAAAGAAAATCTTTGAAATAAAATCGCTACTTTATCTTATTTTTATCAAGATTAATTATTTTTTCCTTTTTATTTTAGAAATACAATATTTTATTTCAAAAAATATAAGTTAAAAATAATTCATTTCGACAAAATACAAAGATAAAAAAGGTAAAAATAAAAGTCTTAGTAAATTTAAAAATGCAATAAATATTAATTTAATTAATCTTCCTTAGCATACTTTATTTTATTTCTTTAATTAAATTGATCTTGAATTTTTATTTTACTTTTACAATATATTGTACATAAAATAATTAAATCACGAATATAAATGAAATAACCCATTAATTTATTTTTAAAAGAATTTTTATTTAAAATTTAATTGTAAATTTTCACCAATGAAAATTGGCCAAAAATAATATTTTATGCCGCGAACCGAATCGAAAACCGAATTTAAATAGTCTAACTCAGTTGAAAAACCCTTAAAT